>LHUT01004059.1:0-14720 GCA_001412135.1 Silene latifolia subsp. alba
TGATTTAAAGCTTCTATGACCTCAGCTTCGCTATATTCCACCCGCAAACCCCGGTTCATGCCCTCCGTCACTCGCCCTTCTATCCCATCCAGAACACTCTCGTAATTGGTAGGCTCTGCCGAGGTAAATAATTCCCGAAAATAATCAATTGCCACCTGCGAAACCTCCTGCTCGCCTTCACGAACTCGACCCGCATCATCAACCAGTTTCCCGATGTAATTTTTACGCTTGCGTTCCCCAGCTCGAGAATGGAAAAACTTTGTATTACGGTCACCATCCTTGAGCCAAAGAGCACGCGAACGCTGCCTCCAATATTGCTCTTCCTGCTTATATAAGTTTGCAATCTCCGCAATGAGCTTCTTTCGCTTTCGCACATTATCCTCTGATCGGTCACCTTCATTAAATCGAGCAAGCTGCTTCCTCTTTAAACCAAGTGAATATCCTATTTTTCCGATACTAATCTTCTTCCAGGCACTTAATTCCTTCCCACATTCCCGTAAAGTCCGCACCAAATCTCCCTGTCCCTTTTCGACACCCTTCATTATGGCTTCTTCGCAACCCTCCTCCCCGACCCAAATCTGCTCAAAACGGAACCTGCTTCTAGTCTTGCCTCCTATCTCACGCCTATCAAAAGCCAGTCTCAAGGGAGCATGATCGGACCATTCGCGATCCAGATTAAAAAGCTTAGCATAAGGGAAAATATCAAGCCACGTCTCCGTACACAAAGCTCGGTCCAATCTGCACTGACGGTTAGCCTCCCCCGCTTGCCCATTATCATAAGTAAAAGCATACTCCTCCCAAGGGACATCCCTTAATCTACACTCATCAACAGCTGTCTGAAAGTTATTCATCTGCCACTGTGCACGACTCCCACCCTTCATCTCAGTAGAAAAAAGGACCTCATTAAAATCTCCAATACAGACCCAGGGAAGGTTCGACTGAGTATGTAACAATCGAAGGAGCTCCCAAGAGAGATGACGATCCGAGACCGCCGGCCATCCATAGAAGCCTGTTACACGCCATTCCTTGTCCCCCTCTCGAACATGAACATCAACATGGTGTACAGAAGCCGACACAAAGGTGCAATCGACTTCCCTCCTCCATAAAAAAGCAAGACCCCCTGACCTACCCACACTATCCACTTCAATCCCATTGTACCCTTCTAGCTTCTCCCTCACCCTCCTCATGTCACGACCACAAAGTTTCGTCTCGCTAAGAAAAATCATGGCCGGGGCTTCCCTGCGTATAAAAGTACGCAGGGCGTTAACCGTGTCGGGGTTGCCCAAGCCCCGACAGTTGAGACTGATGAGATTCATTGGGCCCGGCGGGGTTGAGTTCCCTCAACCTCCGCCTCAGGTATAAAGACGCCCCCGTCTGTTGTGAACTTCAAACGCTTCTCCCCATCACATCCCACTTCTTCTTCTCTGCCACGCTTATCCCCACATAGACTATTCACCTCCTCACCCCCCACACTCCGAGTTTCCAGCCTCTCCCACCTACGCCATTCACCCTTCTTTCCCTTGCTCTTCCCCGTCATACAACTAGACAAAGTGGGCTGGCCTGCATTCTCCATCTCATTCCTTTCAGCACATTCCCACCCCCCCGCATTCACGTCATCCATCCCCCCTTCCACCTGCATATGCACCTCATTCCCCTCATTGTTTTCCTGCCCAACACACCCCCCTGTTTCTTCACCCCCGTTTTCGATCCCCACAGCCACCACTGCATTTTCATCTCCTGTAGCCAGAGTCCCCGCTTCAGCATGCACAGTACCAGCTTGCTTTACTTCCGAGCCCTTCCCACCATTCTTTCTCATTTTGAAATCAATAGCGATAGATTGTAATTTGTCGATCATCGCAGAAATGTCAGCCGCATCCTCTCGCTTCCTCTCCTCATCGAAGGTTGATCTCAAATCCTTACGAGCCTTTCCCGAACCTTCCTTAGAAGTTTTCACAATTTTCCAGGGCGACGCCCTAAGCCATTCCCCAAACTGGAGATCTTCCTCGTCATAAGGGCCATGTTCGCAGTCCTTTTCTCCGTGTCCCATAACTCCACAACCGTAACAGAATATCGGAAGTCTCTCGTACTTAACATCAAAATTTACCACTTTCCCACCCCGCATTTTGATGGGTACCACAGTCTTTAACGGTTGCCTAACATCATGAATGACCCGCACTCTTACCGCCCTATCAATCTCACAATTTGGCCCCATATCAGCTTCAATAAACGTACCCAAAATTGCCCCAATCTTTTCTATGTTCGCCGCATTCGATCGACCCGAAATAGGTAAGTCATAGATCCTCGACCATATAGGGAAGTGGTGAAGAGGAACATCAGTAACTTTACCTGAGCAATTAGGTTCGTTGAAGCACCAAACAAATTTCTCAAAGTGCCACGGTTGCCCTTCGAGAACCTTCGCCTTATCACGTTCAAGATCAAATTTGAAGACGAAAGTCTTCTCTTTGGCATCAACAACATTACCCACAATTGTCTTTGACGGATTCCACAGTCGGATCATTGTTTCGATTGCGGCTTTGACATTCAGAGCCCGAGACGCCCATAGCTTCCCAACCAGAATACACTTCTTCTCCTCAGTCGCCTGTTCTTCCTCCCATACAAAACACCCCTGACGATCATCAATTCCCTCTGAAACCGGCGCTTTATCGTTTCGATGTAGACCCCGTGTGTTACTCGACATCTGTACCTGCATAGAGAATCAAAGAAAACACAAGAAAACAAGAAGAAAGCCCTATCTCACGATTAAAATCGTGAGATGAAGCCCCGAATAAGAGAGGAGAACCCTAAGAGCCTTAGACAAACCCTAGGAGCCCTAGACTAATAAATATGTAACTAATATCCACTTTTTAACGAGTATATGATTTGCACCCAAGACTTGTTTATCGCACACTAGTAGCCTCAAATGTCCACTGTTCTTTCTCAAATTTGTCAAGACGCATAGACTGACCCGAGAAATCGTCTTTGTGATTTACAAACATTTTTGTTCGGTAACCCTGGAATCCTGAAAACCGTGTATCATTACACTTCATTTTGAGCCATTCGAGAGGCCGTACCGGATCGTGCTTCTTTTTCACCCATTTTTCACCACGTGTCAAGGGTCGTTTCAGGAGTTATTTTATTCGATTTTAGCCCAAAATAACAAGTATTAAAATACTTGTAACGAGTCTCCGAGTTCCGTCCATGACTAGTTTATCGCACACGGGTAGCCTCAAATATCCTCTGTTCCCCTCAAATATTGTGAGGCTGCTTTGTCTGACTCGAGAAATCATACGCGTGATTAACGGACATTTTTTGTTCCGGGATCTTCTAATCCCGAAAAACGTGTATTATACACTTCAATTTGAGGCGTTCGAGAGGCCGTTTCAGGTTGTATTTCTTTTTCTCCTGTTTTTGTACCACGTGTTCGGGCTCGCTTCAAGAGTTACATTATTCATTTCCAGCTCCAAATAAATAGTATTAAACCAATTTTAACGAGTATCCGATTTCCGTCTCTCGCTTAATTATCGCACACTGACAACCTTAAATATCATCCATTTTTCCTCAAAATTTGCGAGGCCGCTTAGACTGATCCGAGAAATCATCCATGTGATTTACAGATATTTGTTCTGAGACTCGGAAATCTCGAAAACCGTGTATTATACACTTCATTTGGAGCCTTTTGGGAGGCCGAACCGGATCGTGCTTCTTTTTCTCTCGGTTTCTCACCACGTGTCGAGGGTTACTTCAAGAGTTACGCTATTGGATTTCAGCTCCAAATAACAAGTATTAATACATTTTTAACGAGTCTCCGATTTCTGCCCATGACTACTTTATCGCAGACGGGCAGCCTCAAATGTCCTTTAATGCCCCTCAAATTTTGTGAGGCCGATTTGTCTGACCGAGAAATCATCCATGTGATTTACGGACATTTTTGTTTTCGGATCTTCGAATCCCGAAAAACGTGTATTTATACCTTTCAATTTGAGGCGTTCCAGAAGCCATTTTGGGTCGTATGTATTTATTTTTGTCCTGTTTTTCTACCACGTGTTCGGGGTCGCTTTCGGAGTTACATTAATCATTTTCAGCTCCAAATAACTAGTATTAAACCAATTTTAACGAGTATCCGATTCCTGTCTCTCACTTAATTATCGCAACTTGACAGCCTGAAATATCATCCGTTTTTCCTCAAAATTTGTGAGGCCGCTTAGACTGATTCGAGAAATTGTACTTGTGATTTACAGACATTTTTGTTTCGAGACCCTAAAATCTCGAAAACCTTGTATTATACACTTCTTTATGAGCCGTTCGGGAGGCCGTACCAGATCGTGCTTCTTTTTCTTCCGATTTTTCACCATGTCTCAAGGGTCGTTTCAGGAGTTAACCTATTCGATTTCAGCACCAAATAACTAGTATTAAAACATTTTTAACGAGTTTCTTATTTCCGCCCATGACTACTCTATCGCAAACGGGCAGCCTCAAATGTCCTCCGGTGCCCCTCAAATTTTGTGAGGCCGCTTTTTCTGACCCGAGAAATCATCCATGTGATTTACGGACATTTTTGTTCCGGAACCATCGAATCCTGAAAAACGTGTATACACTTCAATTTGAGGCGTTCGAGATGCTGTGTCGGGTCGTATTTATTTTTCACCTGTTTCTCTATCACGTGTTCGGGGTCGCTTCAAGAGTTAAATTATTTATTTTCAGCTCCAAGTAAATAGTATTTTACCAATTTTAACGAGTATCCGATTTCCGTCTCTCGCTTAATTATCGCACACCCGCAACCTGAAATATCATCCGTTTTTCTTCAAAATTTGTGAGTCTGCTTAGACCGATTCGAGAAAACGTCCTTGTGATTTTCAGACATTTTTGTTCCGAAACCCTGAAATTTCGAAAACCGTGTATTACACTTCTTTGAGTCGTTTGGGAGGTCGTACCAGATCGTGCTTCTTTTTCTCCCGATTTTTCACCACGTGTCAAGGATCGTTTCAGGAGTTACCCTATTTGATTTCACCCCAAATAACAAGTAACAAAACAATTTCGACGAATCTCCGATTTTCGTCCATGACTAGTTAATCGCACACGGACAGCCTCAAAAGTCCTTTGTTGCCCCTCAAATTTTGTGTGGTTGCTTTATCTGACCCAAGAAATCGTCCTTGTGATTTGCAGACATTTTTGTTCCGACACCATGAATTCCCGAAAACCGTGTATATTATACACTTCTTTTTGAGCCGTTCGGGAGGCCATACCGGATCGTGCTTCTTTTTCTCCCGATTTTTCACTACGTGTCAAGGGTTGCTTCAGGAGTTACCCTATTCGTTTTCAGCCCAAATAACAAGTATTAAAACATTTTTAACTAGTCATTGATTTCCGCCCATGACTAGTTTATCGCACGTGGGCACCTTCAAATGTCATCTGTTGCTCCTTAAATTTTGTGAGGCCGCTTTATCTGACCAGGTAAATCATCCATGTGATTTAGGGACATTTTTATTCCGGGGCGTTCGAATGCCTAAAAGCGTGTATTATACACTTTTATTTGAGAGGTACGAGAGGCCATTTTGGGTCGTATTTCTTTTTCTCCTGTTTTTCAACCACGTGTTCGGGGTCGTTTCAGGAGTTACATTATTCGTATTCAGCTCCAAATAAATAGTATTAAAGCAATTTTAACGAGTATCCTATTTATGGCTCTCATATAATTATTGCACACCGACAACCTGAAATATCGTCCGTTTTTCCTCCAAATTTGTGTGGCATGTTAAACTGATCCGAGAAATCGTCCTTGTGATTTACAGACAATTTTGTTCCGAGACCCTGAAATCTCGAAAACCATGTATTATACACTTCTTTTTGAGCCGTTCGTGAGGCCATACCGGAATGTGCTTCTTTTTCTCCCGGTTTTTCACCACGTGACAAGGGTCGCTTAAGCAATTACCCTATTCGATTCTGTCCCCAAATAACTGGTAATAAAAAAAAATTATACCAATCGCCGATTTCTGCCTATGACTAGTTTATAGCACACGGGAAGCCTCAAATGTCCTCTATTGCTCCTCAAATTTTGTGAGACCGCTTTGTCTGACCCGAGAAATCATCCATGTGATTTACGAACATTTTTGTTCCGGGACCTTCAAATCCCGAAAAATGTGTATTATACTCTTCAATTTGAGGCTTTCGAAGGGCCGTTTCGGGTTGTATTTCTTTTTCTTCTGTTTTTCTATAGCGTGTTCATGGTCGTTTCAAGAGTTATATTGTTCATTTTCAGCTCCAAATAAATAGTATTAAACCAATTTTAACGAGTCCGATTTCCGTCTCTCACTTAATTATCACACACTTGAAAACCTAAAATATCGTCCGTTTTTCCTCAAAATTTGTGAGGCCGCTTAGAATAATCCTAGAAATCGTCCTTGTGATTTACAAACATTTTTGTTACGAGACCCTGAAATCTCGAAAACCATGTATTATACACTTCTTTTTGAGCCGTTTGGGAGGTCGTACCGGATCGTGCTTCGTTTTATTCCCGGTTTTTCACCACGTGTCAAGGGTCGCTTTAAAAGTTACCCTTTTCGATTTCAGCCCCAAATAAAAAGTATTAAAACATTTTTAACAAATCACCGATTTCCGTACATGAGTAGTTATAGCACACGGGGAACTTCAAATGTCCTCTGTTGCTCCTCAAATTTTGTGAGGCCGTTTAGTCTAACCTGAGAAATCATCCTTGTGACTTACGGACATTTTTGTTCAGGGACCTTCGAATTTTAAAAAACGTGTATTACACTTTCAATTTGAGGCGTTCAAGAGGCCATTTCGGGTCGTATTTCTTCTTCTCATTTGTTTTCTACCACGTGTTCGAGGTCGCTCCAAGAGTTACATTATTCATTTTCAGCTCCAAATAAATATTATTAACCAATTTTTACGAGTATCCGATTTCCGTCTCTCACTTATTTACCGCCCACCGACAACATTAATATCATCCGTTTTTCTTCTAAATTTGTGAGGCCGCTTAGACTGATCCAAGAAAATGTCCTTTTGATTTACAAACATTTTTGTTCCGAAACCCTGAAATCTCGAAAACCGTGTATATTACACTTCTTTTTTAGCCGTTCTGGAGGCCCTACCGGATCGTGCATCTTTTTTCCTCCCGGTTTTTCACCACATGCCAAGGGTCGCTTCAGGATTACCATATCCTATTTCAGCCAAAAAAAACAAGTATTAACGAGTCACCGACTTTCGCCCATGAATAGTTTATCGCACACGAGCAGCCTCAAATGTCCTCTATTGCTCCTCAAATTTTGTGAGGCTGCTTTGTCTAACAGGTGAAATCATCCATTTGATTTATGAACATTTTTGTTCGGGAACCATTGAATCCCGAAAAACGTGTATTATACACTTCAATTTGAGGCGTTCGAGAGGCCGTATTTCTTTTTCTCCTGTTTTTCAACCACGTGTTAGGAGTCGCTTCAGGAGTTACAATATTCATTTTTAGCTCCAAATAAATTGTATTAAACCAATTTAACGAGTATCCGATTTCCTTCTCTTAGTTTTATCGCACACCGACAACCTGAAATATCATCCATTTTTCCTCAAAAGTTGTGAGGCCGCTAAGACTGATCCGCGAAATCGTCCTTTTGATTTACAGACATTTTTGTTCCGTGACCCTAAAATCACGAAAACCGTATATTATACACTTTTTTTTTAGCCGTTTAGAAGGCCGTACCGGATCGTGCTTCTTTTTCTCCCTGTTTTTCACCACGTGTCAAGGGGTGTTTCAGGAGTTGCCCTATTTGATTTCAGCGCCAAAAAACAAGTATTAAAACATTTTTAACGAGTTCTCGATTTCCCCATGATTACTTCATCGCAGACGGGCGGCCTCAAATGTCCTCTGTTGCCCCTCAAATTTTGTGAGCCCGCTTTATCTGACCCGGGAAATCATTTATGTGATTTACGGACATTTTTGTTCTGGAACCTTCGAATCCCGAAAAACGTGTATTATACACTTCAATTTGAGGCGTTCGAGAGGTCGTTTCGGGTCGTATTTTCTCATATTTTTCTACCACGTGTTCGGAGTCGCTTCAGTAGTTACATTATTCATCTTCAACTCCAAATAAATAGTATTAAACCAATTTTAACGAGTATCCGATTTCCGTCTCTCACTTAATTATCGCACACCGACATCCTGAAATATCATCTGTTTTTCCTTAAAATTTGTATGGCCGCTAAGACTGATCCAAGAAATCGTCCTTGTGATTTACAGAGATTTTTTTTCCAAGATCTCTGAAATCTCGAAAGCAGTGTATTATACACTTCTTTTTGAGCTGTTCTGGAGGCCGTACCGGATCGTGCTTCTTTGTCTCCCGTTTTTCACCTCGTGTCAAGGGTCGCTTCGGGAGTTATCCTTATCGATTTCAGCCTCAAATAATTTATCGCACACGGGCAACCTCAAATGTTCTGTTGCTCCACAAATTTTGTGAGGTCGCTTTGCCTGACCTTAGAAATCAACCATGTGATTTACAAACTTTTTTGTTCCGGGACCTGCGAATCCCGAAAAACGGGTATTATACTTCAATTTGAGGCGTTTGAGAGGCCGTTTCGGGTCATATTTCTTTTTCTCCGGTTTTATGCCACGTGTTCGGGGTCGCTTCAGGAGTTACATTATTTATTTTCATCTCCAAATAAATAGTATTAAACCAATTTTAACGAGTATCTGATATCCGTCTCTTACTTAATTATTGCCCACTGACAACCTGAAATATCATTTGTTGTTCTTCAAAAAATTTGTGGCTGCTTAAACTGATCCGAGAAATTGTCCTTGTGATTTACCGATATTTTTATTCTGAGACTCGAAAATTTCGAAAACCGTGTATTATACACTTAATTTTAAGCTGTTCGGGAGGCCGTAACGGATCGTGCTTCTTTTTTCTCCCAGTTTTTCACCACGTGTCAAGGGTCGCTTCAGGATTACCCTATTCGATTTCAGCCCCAAATAACAAGTATTAAAACATTTTAACGAGTCATCGATTTCCGCCCATGAATGGTTTATCGCACCGGCAGCCTCAAATGTCCTCTGTTGTTCATCACATTTTGTGAGGCCGCTTTGTCTAACCGGAGAAATCATCCATGTTCGGACATTTTTGTTCCGGGACTTCAATTTGAGGCGTTCGAGAAGTTGTTTCGGGTCACATTTCTTTTTCTCCTGTGTGTTCGGGGTCGCTTCATGAGTTACATTATTCATTTTTAGCTCCAAATAAATAGTATTAACCAATTTTACTGAGTATCCGATTTCCGTCTCTCACTTAATTATCGCACACCGACAAGCAGAAATATCATCCATTTTTCCTCAAAAGTCGTGAGACCGCATAAACTGATCCGAGAAATCGTCCTTGTCATTTACAAACATTTTTGTTCTGAGACCTTGAAATCTCGAAAACCATATATTACACACTTCATTTTGAGCCATTTGGGAGGCCATACCGAATCGTGCTTTTTTTTCTCCCGATTGTTCACGTGTCAAGGTCGTTTCAGGAGTTACCCAATACGATTTCAGCCCTAAATAACAAGTATTAAAACATCTTTAACGAGTCTCTGATTTCCGCCCATGACTAGTTTATTGCACACGGACAGACTCAAATGTCCTTTGTTGTCGGGAGCCCGCGTGCGATAAATAGAGATACCCCGGTCAGGCATGGGCACCAATGTTAGTGTTCTCATATTGTTCGTGCACAACTTCAAAAAAAAACTAAACAATTTAAATGTACCTTGTTAAATGTTAATTGAAGAAGTGTTGAACAGTCTTAACATATTATTCGACACTAGACGAGAGCACGAGGAGAGCACAAAAAAAATTCCTAAAAACACCGGACTTCGGCTTTTGGGAGACTAGAAGTTCAAGCAGCTCTGGGAAGTTGCTGTCTCAGAGAAGACCAACACACTGTAACTTTTGTGACTTTACAGACATAAAACTGGATGTGCTGATAGAATTGGCAAGTTTTCACCATGCCTCTCCTCTTGCTGAAGTCACCCATTAGGGAAAATACTCTGGTGCATCGATACTCCATTGTATTATCATTACGTATACGTGTTTACAATTCTCGGTTCAGCTCGATTAAAACATACTTGGTATTTGTCTTGTTTGGGCATGATCTGCAACATTTGAGTTTTTAAGTCACTCGAGTCAAATCTATTCACTACAACTCTTTGAGAACCGGAACACAGGAATAGAAAGCCCATCCAACAATGAAGTTAAAACTCCAATCTATATTTACAAAATCCTTAGCCAAACATTGCCAGTTATAGGATGCAAGTAAGCGACAAGCATACCATATCGAAAACAATCATAATTCCCGCAATCACCATTAATAAACTCTTAATAGTTCATAATAATAATGCCGAGTCTTATAATCACAGACTCATTAGAGTAAAACATCGAAAGCAAACCACAAACACAACAATGTAATTATAATAGTCCAATCACATCTTATTTAGCTTAGTAAATAAAACATAATAGAAGTACTAGTACTCCTATTCTTCTTCTTCCTCCTCTTGCCAGCAAAGTTTCAGAGGTTTCTTAGGGGCGCAGACGGACGCCGATTTGCAGAATTTCTGGTAAAAGACGGATCCACCAGAACCGAGGGATTCAATGCCACCCTCTTCACGACTGTAACCAACAACATCAACTGAACAGTACTTCTCTAGCACCTTATCGGCAGTATCTATCGTGACTGCCACGCTGAACTCTTTGGGTTCAAAGCAAGCAAGGACCCTCTCCACCATTTGGTTCAAGTCGACTACACCCAGATCGTACCCGACTGCTTCAAAGCTAGCGTAGCTGAAACCATCCTCAGGGGTAATATGGATGGTGGACACAGCAGGTCCTTCAATGGCGTTCATGGAATAACCACAGGGCTCAAAGTCGAAATCACAGATATTCGAGTCTGGAAGGATTTTACGGATTCCAGAGGCTTCAGTCATTACGGCAGCAGAAGCCGATTGGGACTTGAAGAAGACCGCTGCCTTCTCCTTGTCAAGACCAGTCATGCACATTTCCAGGGTGTACACAGGGTCGTCATAGCTGGTTTCCGCAGTGGCGGAGTAAACATGCCATTTCTGGGGCTTTGCAGGGCTGCCCATCACAAATGCCTTGCTGCCTGAACCGAGGTTACCAAAGTACTTATCGAGAACAGCAACTTCTTCTGAGAAGGATCGGTGAGGGTAAGACTGTGCCCCTGGGAAGATGAAGCTCCCACGTGTGTAGCGAACAGATTTCACGTCAAGGGACAAGGTTGCAGCCAACCTCAAAATCGGAGGGATAGCATTGAGAAGCTTTGTGGTGCCACAAGTCTTGATAATGATCTTGTATGAATAGACAAAGAGGCTCGACTCAGATAGGACATACGAGTCCACGCTTTCGTTAGCGAGGGAGTCGACAATCGTACACGCAGCAGCGTCAAGAAATTCATCCAATTGGGCCTTGCATAAAGCACGGAGACCCTTCCCTTCAGGATCGACAAAAATACCAGGCTCAAAAAAGTTAATTTCAAGCCTCTTTTCAAACCCTTCGAAACCAATGGCAGAAATGGCCATGGTGTTGTTCTCGTCGTCGTGGTGGTTGTTTCCCATCATAGGGACCGTCATTGTTATCTCGTCTGGAGGAAAGTGTTGCAGGAAAGAGGGAAAAAGAAGAAGAAAGGAACTGGAAATCTAAAGACCTAATTTTATTTAAAAGCAGAAAATTAAAAAAAAGACCACGTATGGTCGACGGAGTTAAAGCTTAGAGAATATCAGGATGGAAGGCGAGCGCACTGCAAAACAAACAAGCAAACAAAACAATGATCAGAATTAATGAATGAAATGAATTAAAAAGGCGAGAACGAATAATGCGAAAGAATGAGGGTATAATGATGAAGAAACTAACGTTGGAGTAAGCAGCTGATCTGAATCTCTTAATTCCTCCCTTTGGTCGAACGTCCTCAATGCTGTAGCCGAGTGGTGCGAAAAACGATTTACTACTACTACTAGAAGACTTCTTTTTACCACCTTTTGATTCCATTAGCTCATTCAATCTGTAGTAACCAAAAATATCTAACAGAGATTAATAACTGAAAAGATAGATCAACCGCTTGAAGAATATATAACATTCAATTTGAAGAGACAAATAGAATCAATGCTTTGACGACCTAAGGTCACCCACTCCGACGTATAACGTGTCACTCGGTTTTACGAGTTAGTTAAACCCGATACCCCTCGCAAAACAAGTAGCACTAGCATTTTACGCTAGTGCATTCAAACATTAATACTCTTTTCGTCTCGGTCGGTCATTTGTCAATCTTTTATATTCGTTCCAAGAGGTTCCAAGGGGTATTTTAATCAAGGTAAACAAATAATTGGGACGGGGGAGTATTCAAAACCTACAACAAGAATCAACTCCTTGAATAATTATGATATCCCTCGCAAAGCGAGTAACACAAGCATTTTACGCTATGGCATTCAAACATTAATAAACTTTTCGTCAGCATTTTACGCTATGGCATTCAAACATTAATAATCTTTTCGTCTTGGTCATTTGTCTATCTTTTATATTCGTTCTCAGGGGTATTCTAATCAAAGGTAAACAAATAATTGGAACGGAGGAGCATTCAAAACCTAGAACAAGAATCAACTCCTTGAATAATTATGTATCTAGATCTACATTATTTAGTCATTAATCAACATTTTATTTGAACCAATTTAAACATGCATAAATATCTTGTCAATGTTCCATGAAATTTAACCAACATCAGATCTATAAGACGTACACCTCCGTCTCAATTAATTGTTTACCTTTAATTAAAATATCGCTTTTCAAGAACAAAAATGTAAACAAATGACCGAGTCAGACGGAGTAGTTTCAAATTAACTTTATAAAATTACGATCATCCAGTAAGTGACGCTAGAAATCCTATAACAATCTCTTTTACATCAACAATCTTGTCAATAAATTAAATTTCTAATAAAAAAAATATAAAATTCATCAATTTTAATAACATGCAATCAGATTAAACTCTAAAATCCTAAATCAATTAATTTCATACATAAACATCAACAAAACATGAAAATCATTACAATAAAAACCTAATTATAACAATGAATTCAACATATCTCAACAAAAACCCTAAATCAAACGATTCAATTCCGAAAAATTAAACAAAAAATCAAAACTTTAAAGATCTGGAGACTTACATATAGATCTGGGTATAATTATCAGAACCAGAGAAATTCGATCTCAAGAAACAGCACCAGAAATTAAAGAAACCCTTGGAGAGAGACAATCAATCAAATTGAAATGATTCGGGGATTATTTGAGAGATTATTTGTTGATGATGAACAAATTATATGATGAAAATAATAATGGGATAATAATGAGGCGAGGTGGTGGTGTTTATAAAGGGTTTGAAAACCTAGCTGTTGGAGGATTGAAAAGACGGAAATACCCTTGCGAGGGTTTCGTGGAAGCTACTCTGCGTGACAGAAGGGAGTTTTTTATTGGGTTTTTATTGGCCACACACGTGTCAGTTTGTGAGGTTATGAGGTGTTTGGAATGTGTATGAATTGTGTGGCTCAGAATTGAGATGGTTAATTGTAAGGGTATTTATATTTATTTTTTGTTTATATTTATGGAATGATATACTATTATTTGTGGCTGTGAGTTGATTTGGGATTGATATGGTATTATTATTGTGTGGTTCTCCGTTGTTTAAGATCTGATATATTTGTTTCTTAGAAATATATTTGGAATGTTAATTATTTATTGATTTATGTAATTAAGGAGTGAGTCTAATAATCAGGAACGACGTGATTACAAATGTTTGTGTGCTGTGAATTGTGACACTTTTTTTTGGTGCAATGAATTGTGACTCTTGTGGGTGGGCTAATTTGTCGACGAATAAAAGATTGATTGGTCAATGAAAATAATGTTTAAAATAAACGACATTGTGTGTACATGCAAATGTAACCAAATTTGAACATTGTTTTGTTCCTTGCTCTAGCTTGTATGATTGATGATTTGATGTTTACTAGAGAATCACACTTGAACTATGTTTTTTTTCGACTGAATGGAATTGAGTTGAACTCAATCAAAGTGAAATAAGAATTAGGCCCTCTTCTTTTCGGACTTTTGGCTAATAAAAGCTGAAGAGAATTAAACTAAACTAAATTAAATATAGCTTAATTAAACTGAATGGAGTTGAAGTAAGAATTAATTTGTGAAAAGACGAGGTGAAATTAAGCCAGAACGCCACAGATCCTTAGGCCTTTTTATTTTCGACTGAAAAGAGATGGCCTGGACTGAACTGAACTGAATAGAGTTGAACTGAATTGAAATAAGGTGAAATGGCCTTTTAATTTGGGGAAAGGTGAGCTGAACTGAAACTGAATGAAGCTGAATCGAATAAAGTCAAACCGAGCTGAAATTAAGACCAAAAGAACAAGACCTCAAAATTCGTTTCTAACCTTTAACGGCTCTAGCAGCGTCCTATAAGATTATCTAATACAATCCATTTCCCCTACTCTCGTCTCCCTCACTTCCTTTAGACCCTTTACTCTTCACTTCCATCTCGTCTTATGTACTCCCTCCTATTCCCGATAACCTTCCCTATTCATTGGTGGCACGGAAATTAAGGGTGTTTGAATTAAATAAGTTAAAGTATTGTGGTGGGGTGAGATAATTGGAAAGAGAGAAGGTATTGTGGGGTATTATT
>LHUT01004060.1:7190-20227 GCA_001412135.1 Silene latifolia subsp. alba
TCATTCTAGCGATAAGATGCTAAAAGAGGGACGAGTCCTTTTATTTAGTACCTATATCAAGCACTGATTTGTGCTTCGTTTGACCGAGGTATAAAGTGGATTCGAACGGTTTCCAGGCATCCTATAATTGCTAGGTGGCGACTCCGAACATCTCTCCATCGTTTCGAGACCTTCATCGAGATGAAACCGACCGATCTAAAGCGATCCGGTCGAAAGCATTTCTATATCCTCGAACGTGACTTTTAGACTACCGTACGTCCACAGATCGGCGTGCGGGTGGCCTATGTCCACAATTTGTTTAAGTAAAATCTTTTTATTTGTTTTTAAAATTGATTTTTTTCCTCAAATTTATTTTATTGAAAATAGAATAAATATTTTTAATGTGAATTTATTTATGTTGATTTGAAAAATCAATTTGAATTTAAAATTGCTTTATAAATCGTATTTGAAAACTTGATTTTACGACGGTTTTATACGCGATTTTGACCTCAATTTAAGCTCGAATTGAATTCGAGTTTCAACGTAAACTTTGACCCAATCATATCACCACCAAACCCATGCTCTAACCCCCTCAAGCCCAGCTATAACCCCCCACCAAAACCCACACTCAAAGCTCGACAAAACAGCTTGTAGTAAACCCCTTCATAACCCGTCTCTCAAACACCTCCCAAACATCACCCATATCGACACCCACCTAGCCCGCAAATAAAGCTCCCATTCCAAGCCCCTTACCCATACAAACCCCTATCCATTCCCATGCAAAAACACGACATAAAACAGCCCAAACCCGAGCTCCCTTCCCCTGTTTTTAGCGTGATACAAGCATCCCATTTCGAGGCTTCAATCTGTCTCAAACCCTCTTCTCTCAAGCTTAGATATTTTCCATGCCTTCCCTTACAAGTAAACTACCTTCTAGACCTTTCCAACCACCTCATTTCAGCAGCCAAACACTCGACACAACCCTAAGCCCTCCTCCAAGGCATTCGACCTAACCCTACTTCAACTCCCTATAAATACCTCCTATCCCCCTTCATTTCAGAACCCTAAGCACCTACTAAGAACACCCTTTCTACTACTCACACAAGAATCAACAAAGATCCCATACTAACCCTAAAATCGTCTCGAATTTGGTACGAAAAATAGAGCTAAAAGCTGCTCTGTTTTCGTGCTATTTCTAGCGTGATCAGCCCCTGCTTTACCTCGTATTTCATGGCTTTAAACCCAAAAAGACTCTTGTTTATTTAAATATCTAAAATCTACACTCTTCCACGATTCCAAAACATCTTTCAAATCAAATTTTCGTTGAGAAACGAAGTCACAAATCAAGTTTGAAAAACAGCCTTTTAATTTGAAGAAAAACGTGTTTGCATTTCAGTTTGTATTCGTCGACGACAGCCCCTCGAGACCAGCTCTACTATCGATTACGAAACAAGACTTTGTTAACGATATATATAGGTTGAGGGTTCAAAATAATCCCCTTTTTTCTCCCTTTTATTTCGTTTGTTTACGTTTTTTTATGTTGTTTTTATTTCATTTTTTTATGGCTTTGTATTTCATCGTCTAACTTAACTAAACGAAACTAGAATAGTATGAGTATGAGTTAAAGTACCATTCCAACACCCGCGTTGACTCGAGTAGAGGACTTAATTCGTCTGGCGTGATCGATAGTCCTCTCTCGTTTACATATCCTCGTGTTGGAAGAGGGCATTAATTAAAATGGTTTAATCAGATTCGTGAAACGTTATTTTATACTCCGTCGTATGACACGTTTTTTCGAGCCTTTTGCTCCTCTTTTTTCGATTTTAATTCTTCAAATCATCACACAATTTTTGAGGTATCTCTTAACATGTAACATGACTAAATCGACGATTAATTTCAAATTGTTAAAACTCCAATTCATTAGACATTTTAGGGCACAAAGTGAACTAACTTGTAAATGAAATTTACAACTTTTCTTAATCTAAAATGAATCCATTTATCTATCACCGTATTTCTCGATAGTATGGAATTGCATACATATTAATTTTCGATTGACATTCGATGACGAACTCGACTAAAATGGACAATTTTTTGGCCGAGTAATGCCTCGGGAACCGTGCATGAGCACACAATTTTCTTCCTCTTTTTTTTTGTCCTTCAACTTAAATTTTTGACGATCCTATTTTCATTAGAGGTCGTCATTACCTTAAATGATTTGGATTAGATCTAGTTAATAGGCCGTGTTTAATTCATTTGTTTTTTTTTATCTAACTTGTTTTATAACTTAATTTAGCTAACTTTGAACGAGTTAGTTTTATTTCGTTTTAATTCATTTGATTTCCGAGTCAAATCTCTTTTCTAAAACCTTGGTTTTATTTAATTAGATTCGATTTAATGTCTAATTCTACAAAGCTAAGTGATGTGCACACAACACGAGGAATGAACCAAGGACACGTTTTGGCCGTGAGCCATCCCTCTATTTGGCACGGTTTTCAAGGCCAAGAAGGCCGTGTTTGTGTCATGTACGTCATGTGTCGTAGGTTGTTTTCATTCGATTTATGTGCTAACCTCTAACGTTTGTTCATCTATCTTATGTCAACCGTAAGCATTCCATCCATACCCTCTTAGTTGTTTTTATTTCTAATGAACCCACATGCTAAATTCAACTCGAAAAGTTTATTTGCATTAAGTCGACTTAGAAATGTCATTCACATGTTTAGGAATTAAACAAATGTATGCATTTGCACATGTGCTCATAGCCAAGTAGCCATAATATGCATTTGCACATGTGCTCATAGCTAATTAGCCATAATTTTCCATTAGTATAGGCATTATTGCAACGGGCGGGGTTGGATGTTTAAAGACAATTAACTTCCTAACACGTACTGTCATAACTAAACCTTTTCTCTAAAACATGGTTTCTAAATTCCACTTAAAAATTTAGTGGCGACTCTTTCAAAAGTGTAAACTGTTTTTTTTTAACAGAAACATGTGTGGACGAATTTCCTTTAAAACCCCCATCTACCAAAGTACCTTACCAAGGCCTACCTTAGTAAACGGAAGTGCTACCATCTCAGTTATCAGAGGTAAAGTAAATCAAATAGACCATCAAAGAACGTGAATTTAATGTAAAAGCAGTTTAATCAAATTACATACCCAAAATCCAAAAGAAATACAACTATAATCCAAGTGACCAAATGTTCAAAAATCAGCAGAAGCTAAAAGACTCGACGGAAGTTAAAAAGATCATCGTCTCGCAAGCCTCCCATCCAAACCCTCATGCAAGCACCAACAATACCCGTTAGACCTCTGCTCACCATCTCCCAATGGATCACCGCAGGTTTTGAATACATAAAAGGGTCAGTCAACTGCACAATTAATCATGAGCTACAACAACAAAAAACCAATTTAATTCAATCCTGTAATAACACAATCTCCAACCTCCAAGTACAAATGTCTAAACCGCAGCCCAGACCTGCCAGGTTACCCATCGCAACAGGTACCCACACTATCAGTGGTAAACCGTATCCTTGCCACCTAAATCCCTCCCACATTACAACGAGCGAACCCAGATCATTAATTTGCACATCCCCCTTGTGACGGGAGCCACAAGAGGCGAACACGGGGGTGAAAACCATCTCCCGAAAATGGCTCCATAATTAATACCAACAATGTCAATAATATCAGAATACCACAATACTTTCACATCAAAGAAATCACACAATATCACATAACTTATAATCAATCGTACAGGAGAATGAGTAGGAAAACCCTACCTTATTCGCAAATTCTGCAAATCAACACAACAACGAGGCTATAATTGCTCTTCTACAAAATCGTTACCTAACAAAGATAATCAAACAATACTTCATCAAAATTCATCACTAATCAGCCTTTACCTCCCGACCTAACCAAATTTAGGGTTTGATTAAACCCCAAATGACAACCACGAACTGATTAAGAAAACGCTAGAGGCTTACCAACGAAACCGGCACGAAAAAAGAGATGTAAGACTCTCGATCGTTCAAACTAGACTTGGAAGTGATGAATAAGCTTAGAGGAGTGGTAAACGTAGTTTAGGTTTTGTAAAAAATGATTTAGTAACTTAAAAGACGTAATTTATATCTTCTAATTATCTTAATCAAAACCGCGAAAAACATAACTCGTCAGACCGGGCACTCGGTCAAGTACCCGACATACTCGACCGAGTACATCCTTCTCGACTAAGTGTATCACATACTCGGTCGAGTGCACCTAAGGCAGTATCTGCCTCTAAACACCCGACGACCCACTCGGGGGAGTACAACTTACTTGACCGAGTTCTGTATACTCAAAAATCTGTGGTATTACAATCTTCCCTCCATAAGAACGAACTTCTTCCTCAAAGCTCACGCACATACCTGTACAACCATGCATAAACCAGACTATTACCCACATAACTAGAAAACAACGCCAACCATACCCCAAAACATAACCAAACAATGACCACAAAACCCGGATAACAACCAAAACTGACCTCAAAACCGCTCAAAAACACATGCGATCATCTTCTACCCCCTTAAAAGAATAAGGTTACGACCCCGTAACCAAACATACATGGTCCAAGAGATGTGAATAACGCTCCCTTATTGTCTCCTCTGGCTCTCATGTAGCTTCTTCAACATTATGGTTAGACCATATCACCTTAAGCAAAATGGTTTCACTGTTCCTTGTCTTGCGCACCTTACGATCTAATATTTCCTTTGGCATTTCCACATAAGTAAGCGCTTCATCTAGCTTAATATTCACTACCTCTAGTACATGAGATGGATCACTCACATACTTTCGGAGCTGTGACACATAAAACACGTTATGTACCCGATCAAGAGCTGGTGGCAAAGCTAAGTGATATGCCACTTCGCCTATCCGATCCAAAATCTCAAAAGGCCCTATGAAAGTTTGGCTCAATTTCGCTCTCTTGCCAAACCTCATAACGCCACGCATAGGCGACACTTTCAAAATCACCCACCTGGAACTCAATATCCCTACGGTGCAGATCCGCAGAGCTCTTTTGCCGATCTTGGGCCGCCTTCATCTTTTGTCGAATCAAATGCACTTGCTCAATCATGTCTTGTACCATTTGTGGTCTCAAAACCGAAGCTTCCGCGGTATCATCCCAACACACTGGACTCCTACACTTCCTCCAATACAGTGCCTCAAATGGTGCCATCCCAATAATCGTATGATAGCTGTTGTTATAAGAAAACTCTATGAAATCAAGTCGATACTCCCAACTCCAACCAAACTCCATTACACAAGTTCGTAGTATATCCTCCAAAGTCTTGATGGTCCTCTCAGTTTGGCCATCTGTTGCAGGGTGGAATGTTATACTCATCTTTAAGGTAGTCCTTATCAGTTCCTGCAACTCTTGCCATAACCGCGATATAAACCTCGCATCTCTATTTGACACAATATCATTTGGTACCCCATGTAGTCTCACCACACGCTTCCTGTATCCATTAGCCAGCTGAATCTTAATCCAAGTATCTTTCATCAGAATAAAATGAGCTGACTTTGTCAGACGATCGACAATCACCCATATTATGTTATTACCCTACTGAGTCCTCAGTAACCCCACAATAAAGTCCGTGGATATCAATTACCATTTTCACTCAGGTACCTCAAGTGACTGAATATTACCTTGCGGTCTTCGATGCTTCCCTTGGACTCTATGGCAAGTCAAATATGTAGTCACGAACTCAGATACCTATTTCTTCATTCCGGGCCACCAAAACGTCTTCTTTAAGTCCTTATATATCTTGTCACCTCCCGGATGCACCGAATAAGGAGTGCAATGGGCCTCTATCATAATCACTTTCTTCAACTCATCACTAGGCACACACCACCTCCCATCGAATCAGACACTTCAATCTGTATGGATCGAAAATATCGAAATAGTACCCTTCTCCACCCATGTCTTCCACTCCCGAATCTTGGGATCAAGCACCTGTTTCCTCTTGATGTCAAATCACCAGTAGCATCACCTTTGCGAATCATGTGAATCCCTATCTTAGTCACTTCATATTTCAATTTCATCAGTGACAAGGCCGTGCATAAAGAATGCACACTCTTCCTACTCAAGGCATCTTCAACTACATTAGCCTTTCCCTCATGGTAAATAATCTCCATGTCGTATTCACCAATGAACTCAATCCAGATCTCCTGAGGCATATTAAACTCCCTTTGAGTGTAGATGTATTTCAAACTCTTATGATCCGAAAACACCTTAAAGGTCACCCCATACAAGTAATGTCTCCAAATCTTCAGAGCAAACAAAACCGCACCCAATTCCAAATCAAGAGTTGGATAGTTCTCTTCATATGAATTCAATTGCCTCGAAGCATAGGCAATGACTTTCCCATTCTACATCAAGATACATCCCAATCCATTCTTCAAAGCATCGATATACACCTGGAAGTTCTCACTCCCTTCTGGCAAAGTTAAGATATGAGCTGTAGTTAAACGTTCCTTTAAGGTTTGGAACACCGTCTCACAACTCTCATCCTAGCGAAATCTGTTCTCTTTCCTCATCAAAGCTTTTATCGGCTCAGCAATCTTGGAAAAATCTTTCATAATTTCCTATAATATCCAGCCAAACCCAAGAAACTTTGAATTTCGGCAACATTCTTCGGTGCTTCCCAGTTTGACACCGCCTCGATCTTACTAGGATCCACAGCTACACCATCCTTTGAAATTATATGGCCTAGAAAGGCCACCTTCTCCAACCAGAACTCACATTTGTTCTACTTAGCATATAACTGGTTATTTTGCAAAGTTTGCAATACCAATCTCAAATGCTCGTCATGCTCTTCCTTAGTCTTGGAATAGACTAAAATATATTCAATGAAAACCACCACGAATCTATCCTAAAACGGAATGAAGACCTGGTTCATAAGATCCATAAACACTGTTGGCGCATTTGTCAACCCAAAAGGCATCACCACACACTCATAACGACCATACCGCGACCGAAAGCTGTCTTAGGAATATCATCATCCGCAATCCTCAACTGGTGGTAACCTAATCTAAGATTAATCTTTGAAAACACCCCGTCACCACACAACTGGTCAAGCAATCATCAATTCTCGGCAAAGGATACGTGTTCTTCGCCGTGACATGGTTTAAGTCTCTATAATCAATAAACAACCTGAAGCTGCTAGTCTTCTTCTTTGCAAACAATATTAGTGCTCCCTAAGGCGATACACTAGGTCTAATGTATCCCTTATCTAAGAACTCATTCAACTGTTTCTCAAGTCTTCCATCTCCATTGGTCCCATACGGTATGGAGCTTTAGATATAGGTCCCAGCTCTGGTTTAAGCTGTAAACTGAAGTCAATGTTCCTCTTAGGAGGTAACCCTGGTATCTCCTCCGGAAAGACATCATCGAACACACCCACAACCGGTATCTCTGATGCTGATGGCTCCTCTATGCGAGTATCCCTCACATGGAAAAGGATCATAGGACATCCCTTCCTCAAATATAACTTTAAAGTCATAGCTGCAGTCATCTTAACCTTGGGTTTTAACACAAACCCCCGATGTGACGCTCTAATCCCCTTAGGCCCCTTCAAAGACACCTTTTTCTGACGACAGACTATCTTATCCTCATACTTACCCAACCAATCCATCCCGACAAAGACCTTAAACCCATCCATAGGAAACTCAAGTAAGTTAATCGGCAAGTCTACTTACCCAACCACCATAGACACCCCTTTATACAACTTATGATATGACACCGACTACCCCGATGGTATAAAAACATTATCTTTTACCAAACCAAACTCCCCCAAACCCATTGTTAAAGCATGACCTCTAGACACAAACGAATGGGTAGCCCTCGAATCAAACAAAACAAAAGTTGGTTTATGGTTAACAAGAAGAGTACCAGTGATGACTTGCGCATCATCCTCTACCGCCTGTTTACCTATCATAAACAGTTTACCGCTACTCTTATGACCTCTCCCTTGCACTGTACTTGCCGATGTAGAAGGCATGGCCGCCGAATTCTGGTTCGCATTGTTGTTTGGGCGCTGATAAGATCTACCATTAATGCTGTTATAACTGCCATTGTTGTTGTTGGTCTTACCACCCTGACTGTTCCATGACCCAGATGGCCTGTTAATCGCCATAATCTGGCTTGGAGCCTGCGAATAGTGCCCCTGATACGATCGCTGGAAGCCACCTCCTCCAGCACTCTTACACTCGAACCGCTTGTGGCCTATCCCGCCATAGTTGAAGCAGTGTAAAGTATAATTTTCACTACTACTCCGACCACCTCTTCCCCTATAGCGAGATCCTCTACTAAAGCCAAACCCACCAGAATAAGCCCTAGCCTAGTTGTTGTTACCATGCTTGAAGCCTGACTGTTTACCACCTTCACTCTCAGCCTTTATTTTCTCACTCCCCTTTTCCTTGGCCTCCTTAGCCATGTCAACCAACCTCTCAGCATGTCTCTCCCTCTTATAAACCCCTTTTAAGTCCAAGATTACCCCAACAGGTAGCTGCTCCATAATTTTCAACGATAACCCTCTCTCAAAACGAAGAGCCAGACTCAATTGACTCAGCTCCATATCCTCCTCATAGCGCGACAACTCATTGACCTTGTGATAGTATTCAGCCATGGTCATGCTCTCGGTCATGGCAAACCTGTCGAACTCAACCCATAACTTGCTAAGAATATGCTATTGAACAAACTGATGCCTCATTGCCTTCTTGAGCTCCGCCCTAGGAATCGCGGGCTCACCCAATTTCTTATATTACTCACGTGCAGTCTCCCTCTCACGGTGCCACCACACCCTAGCTTTGTCCCTTAGGTAAAATGCAGCCTCTTCCACTTTCATTTCATCCGAGCAATTGACAATCTCTAAAACACTTTCCATCTCTCGATGCCAGTTGTCGAGCAATTTGGGCGCGCCCGTGCCCTCATAAGTGATAGGGTTGAGGCGGGAAATATTGGTGCTCATCTTGGATGCATCAACGACTACTTCAATTCCCTTCCCTACATTCTTTAGGGCCTTAGTGAGTGCTTCATGTTGCTCAATCATTCTGGCAGTATCATCTAAGCTCATTTCAGAGGCTTTAATATACGAAGCAGATATCTTTGGTGGCATTTTGAACTTGAATAACAAAGACAAACGTAAGCACATAGCCTATGGCTCAAAATAAAAATCACTTCCACCAAAGAGGTACTCGGTCGAGTAATCATAAGTATTCGTCGAGTACAAGCCATTCGGTCGAGTATACTAACTACTCGACGAGTGCCCTCACTCGGTCGAGTTTTCAAGGATACTCAGTCGAGTACCCTCTGCTCGGTCGAGTTCCCCGCCACACTTGCTCGAGTCATGCCAAAATGGTTCCCAACACATTCCTAACAATGTATATATACTTTACACCAAAAGTGCCAAAACATAAACACAAAACATATATCACGCCACCTTATAACACATTATACACTTTACACCTTTTTCCAATCAAGCCACATCACAACACTTCCAGTCCAAGGTATACATACAACCACTCTATTCATGCATATATATAAACACGCACACACGCAACGATCCCCGTGACGCACCCCGTAATGACCCGCTCGAAGTTGTGAGGGTAATCTTACTGTTTTAGGACGTCTCCCAAACCTTTGCAGTAGCTCAAAACAACTCCTACCCGGGTTCATTTTGTTTAGACACCCTATGTTCATTTTTTTCATTGATTTTAGATTCCAAAATCGTCTCTCTGATACCACTTTATAGTTTGTAACACCCCCATCTACCAAAGTTCCTTACCAAGGCCTACCTTAGTAAACGGAAGTGCTACCTTCTTGGTTACCCGAGGTAAAGTATATGAAATAGACCATCAAAGAACGTATATTTAAAGTAAAGTAGCTTAATCAATTACATGACCAAAAATGCTAAATCCAAAAGAAAATATAACTTTAACCCATGTGACCAAATATTATAACTCAACGGAAGCTAAAGATTATCGTTTTGCAAGCGTCCCATCCAAACCTTCATGCAAGCTCAACAACAAAACCAGCTAAAGTTTAGCTCACCATCCCCCAATAGATCACCGCAGGTTTTGGAAACTTGAAAGGGTCGGTCAACTGCATAATTAATCATGAGTTACAATACAAAAACTAATACAATATAATCCTGCAATAAACAATGTCAAACCTCCAAATACAAATGTCTGAAGCGCAGCCCAGACCAGCCAAGTTACCCATCGTAACAGATACCCACACCGCCAGTGGTAGACCGCAGCCTTGCCACCTAAGCCCCGCTCATCGCAACGAGCGAGCCCAGATCATTAATGTGCACATCCCCCTTGTGACAAGAGCCAAAAGGGGTGAACATGGGGGGTGAAGACCATCTCCCGACAATGGCTCCACAATCAATACCAACAATGTCAACAATATCAAAATATCACAAGAATCCACATCAATGATAGTCACACATTCCCACATAAACTTATAATCAATCATATAGAAAACTGAGTATGGAAACCCTACCTTATTCGCAAATTCCGCAAATCAACACAACAACGAAGCTAGAACTGCTCCTCTACGAAACTGTCACCTAACAAAGATAATCAAGAAATACCACATCACAATCCATCATTAACCAACTAATTACTCCCAATAATAACCCAAATTAGGGTTTCAACGAATGTAAAATTAATTGCAAAAGAAATGAGACTAATATTTACTAATTGATTAATACAAGGACACAGAATCCGGCAACCGAAAGCTAGATCTTGCTTGCTTGATGATTAGAGTGATTAGGGAGGGTTTAGAGAAATATATTAGGTTTAGTAAACTGATTAACGAAATGATTATCAAAATATATGTAATTCCCTTATCACTCTAATCAAACCGCGGAAAATATAACTCGTCAGATCGGACACTCGGTCGAGTACCAGACATACACGACCGAGTACGTCCTACTCGACCGAGTGTCTCACATACTCGGCAAAGTGCACCTAAAGCAGTAGCCCGCCTCAAAACACTCGATGACCTACTCAGTCAAGTACAACCTACTCGACCAAGTTCACTATACTCAGAAATCTGTGGTATTACATACCCTACTAGCAACCACCACCAACTAAAAATCTACGATAATACTAGCAAGTCTAAAGCACACTCGCAACATTAAAATGTCAATGGACGGGACTAAGGTCCCTCGCGCATGTTATTCACTTCAAGACTTTCATCGAATATCCATACAATATCACACAATATATGAAAGACTACATCACGCAATACTCTTATCAACAACATACATGTACTCACATCCGCTTTCACATAACGTTCACCCATAATATCCACCAACGTAGTTTACTGTGAAAGGCAATAGGCTCAGATTTTGAGGGAGGGGCCCTTCTCATCTAAAGCCAACCTCCTATTGTATTTTTACTAAGTTTATTTGTATTGGGTTCAGGTACCAAAATCGTCGCTCTGATACCACTTTTTAACACCTCTGCTTACCCGACCAAGGTAACCAAGAGTGTTACCATCTCGGTTTCCCCCGAGGTAGTGCATCAAAAATCCAATAAGAAAACATTTTATTACAATCTGAGTTTAAAGTCGTTACAAAACAAGCTACATAAAAGGGAAATCTCATTACTACAACACTTATGTCTCTAACCTAGTCTATGCCACCTCGATGGAGGTGACTCACCACTCTCAAGCAAGTCTAACGCGCATGCCATGTCCCGCTCATAGTCAAAACTATCATATGGATGAAGACAGGCCACCCTGGAAATAGGTGGCAAGTTACAGAGACACACAAACGTCAGTCTCAATAATACATATAATCACCACTTACCACAAGGGTAGAACTATACACATGACAAACAAATTTCGGTGATGGCATCGCAACACCGTCACCACCCCTGCCGAACCGCAGTCTGAGGTAGATGCATCGCAACACGGTTACCTTAGTTCGCATCACAACACAAACCCGGTAACCTGAACCACTAATGCACATATACTCCTTGGGGGTGGGTCCCTCAAAGAAGTGATCTCAGGCGCAAGATCGGTGTTCCAGAAACACCTCCTCACTAACTAGACCACTCTACCACCTCCAACAACACGTGACCAATACCACTAACACGAAATCCGTACAACCAACACAAGATCGACACAAGGCACAATAATTATACGTAATTAATGAAAATCGAGTGGGGAGAACCCTACCTCATGGCAAGACTTCATGACCAACATGAAAAACCGCAACCCGACTTACTAGCTTATTATCTCCTACATAGGTCATACAATACTATTACAAAACATCTCATAATCTTTTATTATATAAGAACCCTTCCCTTAATTACCCATAACTATAATCATAACCTTAATTAATAAGATAATCCAAAACCCCAAAATCTAGGATTAGTCTAAGCAAATGATGGAGAAAGGTGGAGGTTTGACTTACCATGGAAATAGGTGAAAGGTGAAGGGGAAGTTAGAGGCTTCACATCTTCAAGCTTGGTTGCCATGGAAGGGGGTTAGGGAGGATTCTAGAGAGAAGAGATAGACTTTCTGGTTTTTAGAGAGATTGAAAGAATGATTTAGGGTTTGGGTAAAAGAAATATCAAATTATATAAGACGGGATCTGACACGCCACACTCGGCTGGGTGTCGGGACTACTCGGCCTAGTGATATGCACTCGATCGTTATGGTGTGTACTCGATCGAGTGGTACCTACTCGGTCCACTACAGCTTCTATTCGGTTCACTATGCCCTCACTAGGTCTAGTATAGCTCATTTTAGGTCCACTTGATGGGTAGAGAAGTAGGGTGTTATAGTCTCTTATCACCAACAAAATTAATAATCCAATTTAGTAGTATAAATCGGGGTCGAACCACAAGGATGGAGGGGTTTCTACTTAGTTTAAATGCGAGTCTAGTCTAGTCAGAAAAACGAAAGAAGTTGATTCAAATTTAAACTACTAGATTTAAACTAAAGCAAGCGATTGAGATGAAGTGTATACGATTGATTAAAAGACTAGGGCTTTTGGGTTCATCTA
>LHUT01004063.1:3882-14717 GCA_001412135.1 Silene latifolia subsp. alba
TATTCGGAATAGGAGGGAGTATAACTCAACTCTTTGCAATTTAGTTCAGCACTGTTCTATTCAACCCAACTCTACAATTTAACTCTTATTTCAGCTTCGAACAGGATTTAAGTTTCTCTTAGGACAAACATTTTGTCAGCCCTTCCCTTACAATCCTAGATACATCTTTTTGTCTCATCTATTGTACTCAACCCGTATAAAGTTTAAGACGGATATTACTGTCTTAAGATCGGATACATGGATCACTTTAAAGTAGGTAGACCACTAGACCATCATGTGTACAGCTCATAGACGCTCCCTCAGTCCCCCATCATCCTCTTCTAAAAATAAAACAAAAAGTGAATCCCCACATTTCCAGTATACACCCAGCAAAACTACTACACAGTGTACCACAGTTGCTTCAGTAAGACAGTAACCAAACACAGTGTATCACAGTCTTAGAGAGAGACAACACATCACATTTCTGCACATTTCTCAGTCTATATCACCTTTTTTTTTCCTTGTAATTTTACTCCATTTTCCTGTGTTTTTCCTGCAGATTTCATACAGTTTACACATCATTTTCTATGCAGAAATTTACCCAACAAAAAAAACTGTTAAATTTACATTTTATTATCATTATATATTCATTAAATTAAATTTCTTTCAGAATCTAGTTACATTATTCTCCCTTTGTTCTCATCTTTTGCAGTTTCTCTCAAATCTTTATCAATGTGAATTGATGTTGATGTAACCTTTTTTATTCTCACATTTTTCTGCTTGTTTTTTTTATTCTTTTTCAACATTTTTTTGATTACCCAAATCAAAGATTGAATCTTTGTCATCAAAGATTGAATCTTTTACCATTTTTCACTATAATCCCACATAAATTTCATGAAATTTTTAGTATTTCAGCTATTTTTTCATAGTTTATTAGTGGGATTTTGTCAATTTTTTGAAAAATGAGTGAAATTTCATCTGCAAGAACATCATCAAGTTTAGCATTAACTGAAAGGAAACCACAGATTCAAAGAACAGGTGGTTGTGTTGGCATTTTCTTTCAGCTTTTAGATTGGAATAGAAGATTTGCTAAGAAAAAATTCTTCCCTAAAAAGCTTCTTGCCCCTGGTAATAATTTCTAATTTTACGACTTCCTCCGTTCCATTGAATTGTATACGTATTTAAAATACATGACGAGTTTTGGAAAACGTATACAATTAAATGGAACAAATGTACTTACTATTATTAGTTTTTAATTAGGTTTTAGTAGTTGATTACTTCATTGGAAATTGCTACTTCATTGATGTGGGTTGTATGAATGTGACAGCTCGTACCAAAGTGTCCAAAAAATTCAATGCTGATGAGAAGTTACCAGTTACAAAGCATTTATTGGTATGATAATGATAATTTAATTACTGTATTAAAAAAAAATGATTGTTTTACTGAAAAAGTTGACTTCTTTTTTTTACTGAAGCTTGTAAAAATTGTGTGTAGATTGCTGATGAGAATAGTGGAGGGTTTCCTAGTAAAATGAAGAAGAAAAATGGGGATTGTGTAATGGGTTTCGAGGGTAAAAAACACGAAATGAAAGCGCCCGGTTTAGTTGCTAGGTTAATGGGATTAGAAGCTATGCCTATTGCTGTTAATAAGTCTGAGAAGAGTTCTCTTGAGGATGATTTTAAGGGTAATAAAGGAGGGAACTTTAGTGATGGGTTAAAGAATATGGAATTGAGTCCTGAAAAGGCGAATGTGAGGCCGCAAAAGCTTCAGAAGACGGGGGTGTCTGAAAGGAGACCGGTTACTAGGTTTGGTGCTGAGGCATTGCAGATTAGGAATGTTTTAACGAGGTCGAGGAAGAGTCAGGGAAATCATCCTAAGTTTGTGTCTCCGGTTAAAAGTCCTAAAATGGGGAGGAATGCTTCGAGGTTGATTGATGTTGCTACTAGGGTTTTGGAGCCTGGTATAAAGGCAAGTAATCGCGCTAGGTGTAGTATTAGTTATCCAAGCTCATCGGTTATGGAGGCTGATGAGGAGGAGTTGATGAGTGAGGTGAAAAGGAGAGTAGATTTTGAAAGTCAGTTTTGTTCTAATTCTAGTGGAGTACATGTTTCTAATGTACAAGGTGGTTGTAGTAGTTGCGGTAACGTCTTTGGGCGAGTGGATGTGACACCGGTTGATTACAATCTCGGAGAGAGGTTTTTCCGTGGGTTAGATGAAACTAGGCCAAGGCCAGCTGTCTATTTGGAGAATGAAAATGATGTAGTTCTGTTGAAACCTTGTCGACCCATTGAAAGCGATATGATCCGACACAGTATAGATCCAACCCAACATCAAGACCAGATCCCCGTAAACAGGATCTTTACATCTCAGAAAAATGCTTCACGGTCAGGTGGGTTTGAATCTAGGGCACAAAGGTCAGGGCAGATGGTGGCTAGAGATAGGGACAGGGTCCCACCAAAGTCGAAATTTCCAAACACTCACAGTAGAAGAGTATCATCACCTGCCAATGCTATTGAAGAACCTAAAGATTTCATTGCTCTCAATCGAAATATCGGCCAATCTAGGCTACGGACTCCAAGTAAACCTGATAACAGGTTTGAAACAGATAGAAGATTTCAGACAGGAAAGAATGATTCTTTAGCATCTCAGCGTAATCCCATCAGGAGAAGGCGAACTCTTGTTACTGCTAACAGGCAAACTGACTGTGTGGCATCTGCTAGTTCATCAGCTGAAAAGTCGAGAAGTGGGCCACAAATTCGTACCACCAATGTGGGGCCGAGTGGGCCTAAAATCAGGCCTGCCAGTCCAAGAGGAAATAAGGAAACAACTCGTTCAGATGTTGTGTCTTTCACTTTCAAGTCGCCTGTAAAATCGAGTCCAGGGCGGAAGTCTCATCATGAAGTCGAGTTTAGAAGAAGGGATCCAATGGGGTCCGTCATTGAGGAGTCAGCCATGGAAGAGAAGGCTGCTGAACCTCCTTCTCGAAACTATTTGGGAATAAATGAAGATGGCCTAGGCGCTCTTTTGGAACAAAAGTTGAAGGAATTGACACACCAGGTAGAAAATGAAGCAGCTGCTGGTTTTAAGCCCTCTGCAAGAACCACTGCTTCAATTCTTCAAGAGCTCATATCTGCCTTGACAATGGAGAGACCGATTTCACCTGATAGAGCAGATTCAGAGTGTACCGACATTTCTGACAGCATTTCTCAGGTCAGTTCCTGTAGGGTCAGAACCGTGTACCCCAGTACAGTATATTTTGTGCATTTTGCCCAAATTTGAGGTTGAAAATATTGAAAGTATCAAATTTTACTCCGTATATTATAGTGATCGTATTTTTCCACGGGATCCCTTGAACAAATTTTCCGTGGTCTGCCACTGTGTTCCTGTGTATACTGGCCAACTTACATTGACTATATGAGATGAAACTAATGTCACAACTCACAATGCACAATCTATGTTACTCCGCCACTTCACTTTAGTTACTTGTCCCGTGTCCGATACTCTGACTCAAAATTTCATTTTATACAAAAAAAAGTGAAAACTTCCAGCCGAGTCAGAGTAACATTGGTCCGAGAATAAATGAATAATCTGTTAGAGGAGTTAGTTGATAAGTGGCATTTTGACTGTGTTTCCATTAGGCAAATGCAAGGAGCAAAAGATCATCGGATGCTCTTTCTCGTGGAATTGATCATTTTAGCCCAGGATGTGTACTTGATGCATCATTTTCGAACGAAAGCTGCATTTCAAGTAGTAACGATGATAATTCAGGTACGTCATGCTTCACTACATAAAATTTACCTTATCTAATTCTTAGTTGGTATTTTACATATCTGTTCTCATATAGTTTTAATTCCTGAAGATGGACAATTGTCTGACTTACTGATCGCAAATTCTCATATGAGACAGTATCATGAGATAGACTCGTATAACACAAATTCTTTTGGTAACTAGTGTAAGATGACCACTTTTAGTAGACCAATTGCTCAATAATTGGGTAGTTATTTTCATTTTTTAGGGGTTAATCGTTAATGGGGTTTGTTTGCGCAGAGTTTGTTTTCCGTTACATGGCTTGGTCTCACATTATTATATTAATACGATTTTTAACGTGATTCAGTAAAATTGGCTCCGGCTGGTTCTGATCTTTCGGATTCAGCATCCTCAGTAAACCTTCCCCAAAGAAGTGACATCATGGTGGTTTCTGATCTTCTAACTCATACCTCAACTATGCTAGAAGATGCCAACTTTGTCCATGCCAAATTAACTCCGACCAAACGTGACTATATGCAAGATATCATTTTGAATACCGAGCTCCTATTTGGCAATGCCGGTGGTATACACAGTTCGTCCAGATTCATAGATTTCCTACTAGGCCCATTTCTAGATGAATTGGAAGTCCTTGTCGTTGCAGCATGGAAGAACAGCATTATTCTCGGAATTGAGGTGAAAAAAGAGGAAAACCCGTTAAGAAGATTTCTTTTAGACTGCCTCATAGAGTGTTTGGATGTAAAATACAGTAGGTACATCAATTCCGGGTTTGGGACATGGAGCAAACTACCGAAAACCATGAATGCCGAGGTTTTGATTAAAGAATTTGACGAAGAAGTCAGGAAATGGATAAGTTTTGCAGGAATGACTCGAGATGAGATAATCGAGAAGGAGATGAGCATTTCTTTGGGTAAATGGACAAATTTTGAGATTGAAACATTTGAAGATGGTCTTGAGATCAATCAAGATATTGTTCAGAATTTAGTTGATGAAATCGTGAACGATCTATGTGCCTCTGAGATAAACTTCTGTTGAAGCCGTGTTAAAAAGCAGCTTGGTTCGTAACAGAAGTCTACAACCATGGTAACATTTTGTACAAATCGTTATATTAGAAGGTAACTGAGGCTAAGACAAGTATGATTTTGATGTAGGTACCAAGTTTTCTAGATTTTTACTGAATGTAACGCGCTGCAGCAAGCTTTCTGGTAGATGGCTAACTCGTGAATTTTCTCTCGGAAACTTTGTATTTCAAGTAGTTTACTAGTCAATCAATGTTCATTATGGTAACAACATTCGATATACCGTCTCATGCAAGTATGCAACAATACAGATTGGGATTTAGCCAAAAAAACTGAAAAGAGTGAGCAGTTTGTCCAATTTCACCGGAAACTGTTGCATTTGCATTCAAAATTCGTCTCAGATAATGTAAGTCGAGATAGACATTGTGTAATCAATACTCGAATCACATTTATTTATCAATGATACAAAATCACACATACACGCGCTAATGAACTCCCTTCCCGATCAATCCAATATCGTTCTACATATCACTAAACCAAATTACAAACATATTTCATTAACCTCACACATTCAATCAATATCGAAAACATGATAAAAACACCAAAATCAATCAAAGAATCAAATTCAAAAAAAAAAATAAAAAAAAAATCAATAATATTTTGAAGTGAAAATAGTGCTCTTCCTCAACACATTACTCTTCCTTGTTCTACTTTCACCATTATTATTATTAATGGCATTTCCTGCAACAATTGACAAACCCTTCAACTCTTCAATACTTGCATAACTCTTCCTCCCCACCATCATCTTCTTCCTCATTTCGCTACTCGGTTTCTCAACTGAATTTCCCATTTTACCCCCACCACCAACACCACCATACTTGCTTGCACTCTCATTCATTCTCTCTCTTTTCGCGGTGTTTGGCGGCGTTGTTGCGCTTCTCTCAACTCTAGGAATTCTATTCACATTGCTACTTATGTTCTCCTTCCTTGATGGTGAATACCCATGTTTTTTCTTCAATGGTGGTGAATCATTTTCCTCACATTGTAATGAATTCACAGGAAAACTCACTGATTTTCTCATAAACCCGGGTTTTCGTATTGCTGAAACTCGATCATTTCCCTCTAATTTCCCCAAATCTCCATGAAATTTCACTGATTTCTTCAATATTGGTGAGTAATCTGATTTGGGTATCTCACAAATTTGCACATTTTCCTCACATTGCAAGGAATTCACAGGAAAGCTCACTGATTCTCTCAAAAACCCGGGTTTTGGTATCGCAGAAACCCGATCATTTCCCACTGATTTCTTCAATATTGGGGAGTATTCTGATTTGGGTATCTCAATTTCCTCAGAATTTGTATAGGCTTCATGAAAGTTGACAGATTTCTTCACTAATTGAGAATAGTCTGAAGTGGGTATCTCAGAAATTGACTCAATTTCAGAAAGTTTGAGTCTTTTTGATTGAAGCTTTGATTCTCTCAATTGGGCATAATCATTATACCTAATCCCTCTTTCAATTGAATATGAAAAATCATTGATTAATTGAAAAGTATTGTTTGAATTCATTGGATCAGAAAATTGAGAAAGGATTAATGAAGTTGGATCAAGATTTAATTGCACCATTAATTATATTGATTGATCAAACCCTAAAAATTCAAGCTTTTTGATGATTTAGGGTTTTATGAATGTGTAGTTTAGTTGATGATGTTGAAGAATTTGTATGTGTTTCCAACGGTAATATTTATGGAGGAGGGAGAAAGGTAGAAGAAAATATAGTTTTTTTGTTTTTGGAAAATATAATAAAAAAATTAATAAAGTTTGCTTACATGGAAATTTATAACGTTATAATTGGGCTTTTTCTAGGGTCAAAAAAGGTTGGATGGTGATGTGGAGAAAATTCAACCGTTGGATGTTCGGTGAATTAAGAGCCGTTTAATATATTGAGGGTTGTGATTCGAGATTGAAATAAGATTGTACTTGTACAAGGTCGGGAGGGTGATGGTTTGCTGATTGCTCCATGGAGGTCAAAGATAACAGTGACAAATGGGTTAATTGAATCGGGTTTGGGTCAGGTAAATTCGTTTCAGGTTATTTGGGTTTGTAAGAATTCGGGTTGAGCCAAGTCAGGTTATTTCCGGTTCAGATCATTTTCGGGTCAACTATTATCAAGTTATTTATGGATAATAATCAGTTTGCACCGATAACACACTCGGTTGGATTATACTGGGTCGGGTTAATTCGGGTCTTGAGTTCGAGTATCAGATCAGGTTATTTCAGGTCGGGTCAATTCAGGTCGTGGGTTATTTTAATTCTACAGTAATTTTTAAGTTAAAAATTTCGAACTCAAAACTTTTTTTTTTTTTAGCTTAAAATAACATACTAGTATTTTCTTTTAAATTATTCCAAGAAAAATTAAGCTACATTAATAAGAAAATACGAGCTCAAACGAGATTTCAAACCAAGTCTTAGTGTGCTCGAGCTCAGTTTGGCTCGGCGTAGACTGATCTCAGCTGAGCTTTAAATGAGCCCATTTCAAGGGCTTGTCATGCAATCTCAGTTCATTTACAACCCTTTGTTTCTAATTACTTTTAGCTTACTTAAATTGATGGTGAATTTATGATCAAAGATTTGTAGGTGTCTTTGGTACAAGTTTATATAAAGAGAATGGTATAATATCCTTAATAAATGAGAAGACATTTTGCTGCACTACAAGAAGCATGAATTGTTTCAATAAATGTAGATACTTTGCCGCTAATAAATCAGCAAGTCTCCCTTGTGACGGGCATGTCCATCACAGACTTGCGATAAGTCAAGTAGTACTTTCTTATCTACCCACATAGGTAGTACTTGACCTGTCGCAAACTTGAGACGGATACGCCCGTCACAAATGAGAAATACATAGGGTCAAGGGTGTAGAGTTTAATGAACCATATTGTTCGATTCCATAACTTTTTCCAAGCCGAAGAATAGTGAGTGATCGACTCACCATGGTAAATTCAAAGTGCAATTCACCTTTACTCAGATAATTTTCCCTTAACATCTGCGATACGACTACAATACCAAAGAGCAACTCTGAAACGATGACACACATGCTTTCAACAATTTGCCAATGTAGGCAGGCATTAGCTAAATTCTAAGTATTACAAGCAGCATTCAGCACTGAGCTCTACTACGAACCTATCATCATGTACACCAAACCAGGCACCAACCCAAGAACTACAGCCAAAGAGTGACGGGGAGTTGCAGCTGTATCAGTAGCTCGGATAGGCAAACAAAGGTTGGTTAGAGTGCTTGTTCCGACAAGGGATATTTGCAGTCTCTAATTTCATAACCTTTTGAGAGTCGAGTATCGATGTGATCCTTCATACTTAGTTAGACTTTGTGGTACTTGTATTTCTGACCAAGATTAAATCTTGTAATTTTATCATCAAAACCACCGAGCACTAAGCACCTCACTGCTTCAACACCTTGCTCTAAAGCTGCATCGATCTGTTGATATAGAGAAATATTAAGATGCTATAGTTTTATGTGGTGCCTTTAGCAGTAACAGCAGGAAATTTTGAGACTTTATGAATAGGTGGATATATGACTATGTTCCCCAAAACTACTCCATATTGTGGTAAAGGGATATCGAGAGGACTGAATTACCTGTTTTCTCTCGGTAGAACTGAACTTTTGCAGAAGAAAAGCTTTCATATCCATGGTTCCAGGAGGATTCCCAATGCCTGTCAACATCAAAGTTTATTTGGTGATAGAGGTAATGCAAGGATCTTTACACAAGGGAAAGAAAGATTTTGAACTTAAGACGAACCTATGCATAGCCGAGGAAATGCCTTTTGCCCATCTAAATGCCCCATCACACTCTTTACCCTGAATTAGCAATTTGAAGACAACAGTGAATACGCTTAATGTGATTGCCCTTGAGAAAACAAAACATACTCAAAAGGGCAAGACAGAAAAGTAAAGATAGCAGCTATGAGAAGCGGAAAAACCATCAAAGAACGACGATTGTTCGTGAAGGTTTCTACAGAAAAACCACTCAGTTCCGGCAAAAAAATCTAATGAGCAGCATGGGACATTAACAGAGAACACAGACAATATGGCATCCCCAAACTGGTAAATATTCCCAAAGTTTTTGTCGGAATTGCTTCACTTGCATTTGGTACAAATATGTAGGCGAGCATGTGAGATAAGCAATTGTTAAAGATATGGATAGGCTAATTAGGCAAGTCACAAGTGAAACTATGTTGATTTCTAGTTGTGACGACTCAAAAGATATTTCACAATTTAACAACCGACAACTTTAAGGGGTAACTCAACAGAATCAGCCAAAAAACGAAAATGGGACATTTTACAGAATGGGAGGTAGTAGCACAAAACATTTGCATCTTCTTAGTTGTTCATATAACCATCTTACCCATTGTGATGCCCATGTCCACCTTTAGGCTGAATCCTTAAGACGCCATTTGGCAAGCTCATCTCGTCATAAACCTATAATACAGTAGCAGAAGTTTGAGGGTTTAGTTATGAAGAAAATTGAGTTATAGTTTACATGTGTAATACAGGAGAAGGGCTTAAAATGCATACCAACAAGATGTGGCGCAAGGGTATTTTGTAATAAGCAGCAAGTGGTCCAACCTCGAAACAAGAAATTGAAACTATGAGTTCCAAATGCAATTATGGAAAGATTAAAACACCAAAATCAGCTATTTTAGAAGACAGAACGAAACTATTCATCCTACAAACTACAGCTAGCTCATATACTATAAACCATGGGGTATCAAACGTAGGCCGCATCTTAACAAGAGTTATAAAGGTTTTAAAGGTCCGAGAGTCCGAGACACCTCATTCTCATTTCTAAGACCAAATATCAAACCGAGATTCAACACCACGCTAGAAACTTTATAACATTAACCCTTATCAATGAATGTTTATCATGTGTTCATTACGTTATCTTCATTGCTCCAGCAAAAGCCTAAAAGAAACTTTCGGTCATCTTTGTCACAGATTGATGGAGTAACCAGCTAAGTCATGGAATTGCCATAGTTACTTTGGATGGTTGACAGCAGCCTTCAGAGCATTAGCTTTTAGGTTATCAACTTACTTGAGTTACCACATGAACGCTGCTCTTTCAGTGAAATTTAAGAAAATAATAGCTCTTAATTTTCGTTAAGCTTCTACAGTTCTACACTCTACTTATCAGGTAACAGTGAAAAATAAGACAGAAGCATAATGCTAAGAAGTGCGGAGGAAACATAAACTGATTAATAGCTATTGTCACAGCTAGCTGAGAATTTCAACAGATAGCTACAAGATCAAAGAGCATACTGATTCCCCGCTGTAGTTCATATATGCTTGAGGCTTTGCCAAGAGAATCGGAACTTCTCCAATTGAACCTGCACTGATCACACCACAGAATGAAAACTTTAAGAACTAAATAAACCTGCCAATCAATCAACACATTTATAGAAACCAGCAAATTTACGACAAAAGAAGTGAATAGTAATCCCTTTGTCCACTAATAAACTTGCTACTTCATTGCGCACGAGAATTAAGTAGCACACAAGAAAAGAAAGATTTGAAGAGGCAAGTTTATCAATGGACAAGAATTTTATTCATCGATAGAGGAAGTGCAAGAATTAAGATACGGGACACACCAATTCCTATCAAGGACTTTGACTGTATGGTGTTCAGTACAATGCCTTCCCTCTTCGAGATTTTATCAATCATCTCAAACCCGACCTGACAATAAAAAAGATTAACTCAATCAAGCAACCGGACCTCGTCTAACCTTCTCAAAACCATTCAAACACCATTACAATTTTAACTAATCATGTCAGAAACTCTACTTGAGTACTTCATCAGGCATCTTTTGCCTGATTCCCGGCACAAAATGAGAAGGGTCATCTCTTAACTCACTAAGGGTGTGTTTGGATAGCAAAAAAGGAGGGAAAGGGAGGGGAGGGGGAAGGAGGGAAAGGAAAGGGACAATGGAGGAGGTGATTTTCCTTCCAAATCTTGCCTTTGTTGGAGAGAAAATAAATTGGCTTGGAGGAGGGAAATGGAGGGAT
>LHUT01004064.1:0-10273 GCA_001412135.1 Silene latifolia subsp. alba
AAACCCCGAATAGGAGGGAGTATGTATCAATCAAGTCTCTTAACTTCCACCAAAAGTGAAATTAAACCCTATTTTATAAATTAGACCCCTTAAAATTTGATATGAACCCGCCCTAAGCCCACCTCAAGTCCGCCCATCTGGTGACTTTTTGCCCAACTTGCCCTATCTCGGGCCGGTTTTGGGTCCCAAAACCAAGCCCCGCCCGCCCATTTGACAACCCCTAGTTGGAGTTATGTGCCAAAAGGTAACATTGACTTGGAAAGGCAATTAACCAATCGTTGGTTGGCGCANNCCCAATGTGGTTTGGATTACCGGATGGTTTAGACCAAAAAAAACTTGGAAAGGCAATTGGCAATTGGCTTTAGCCTTTAGCAATGTGATTTTTGCTAAATATGGTGATTTAGGTGTCGTTTGGTTGCCCCATTAAAAGTGGGTGAATTGGAAATTCACGTGAATTGAAAAAATGGAGGTCGTTTGTTTGCCAAAATCACGTGAATTGCATTTTCCTAGGAGTTTCCAATTCCTCCATTATGGAGGAGTTTAATTACCTAGCCCCCCCTAGGTAATTGGAAACTCCCGCATGAATCCAACTCCCGCATGCCAACCAAACAAGTTTTGGACAATTCACGTGAATTGACCAATTCACGTGTTTTGTAAAATCATGGGAAATTAATTCCCGTATGGCAACCAAACGAGGCCTTAGTGAAGGCCACTAAATACACAAATACACAAAATATGGTATTTTTCGTTAAAAAATAAGTGATTATTTAGTGGAGCTTTTAATGTCAAAATGGCAGACCATTGTTGGGTTCTTCAGTGACTTTTGTACATTGCCAAATGGAGATAGCAGAAGCACAATAAACAAACGTTGCCATTTTGTGTACAAGTCAAATTCTTCGTGATTGGTGAGAGCAAGCACGAGAAGGTAATATCTTAAATTTTAAGACGAGTCAAATACATACAAAATTATATGGCAAGATATCTAGGAAATGACAAAAGTTTTATTTTTATTAGCACCACATGGTAGTATTTGACCGTTTTTAAATTTAAGACGAATACTCCATTTTAAGCAAGACATACTATATTTTAAAGACAAAATATGAGTTATTGTATTTTGGTAGATTTTTTAAAGTAATGGGAGTATTAAATCGAAAAAGGGTAGTTTTAATTTAGTGTTACATCTTTTTTGATAGTTGACGGAGTATTTCTTATTAGATTGAACATCCTTTTAATGTTATTTAATTAACAAACTAATCATTGTTTTTGTACTCGTTGAAAGCAATTTCTCGCTACTTGAACTAAGCTGCTTTGCCTAAATTTTTTGTTTCAAACCAATTGTCTGATAGTTTGATAGCTGTGGGAAAGGTGTATTTTATCAGTGAGAGCTCCAAGAGCAATATTAACTTTAAGCGAATGCTAAACTCGGCTCTTACAAGCTGATCTTGTTCGATACATCCAAATACATCGGTTCAAAATAAAATTACATCAGAAGAAACATTAACCGAGCAATGAGCATTCCCTCAATGTATTTAAGTCACCTGTTACTCAAATTGATTTAGAGACGGGAAATCGAGTGTCTTGAAACAACTCATTCCTCCATCAACCACAAGATTATGACCGGAGACATACTTAGCCTCATCAGAAGCCAAATATAGAGCTGCTTTTGCTACATCAATTTCCTCGCAATCTGCCCCTTTTAGTTCTCCAAACCCGTTTATTATACCTTTCAATTGCTCCGGGTTTGCAATTTTATAAAGTCGGCCAAAGTCGTTTAGTACCCTTTGAGTCGCAATTGCATTGGGTGATATACAATTTATTCTAACCCCATGTTTGGATAATTCACTAGCCAAAGACTTAACTATTCCTTGTATCCCGAACTTTGATACAGAATATCCATGAGGCCCAAGCCCACCAATTAACCCACAAATACTCGCGGTACAAAGTATTGAACCAGACCCTGCTGGTATCATGACCCGAGCAGCATGCTTGATCCCGGCCATCGTGCCTCGGACATTGACCCGCATCTTTTGATCGAATTGGTCAAGATCGAGATCTGTTATGCTTGGCGGGTAATACTGGCCCACTATACCAGCATTGTTATACATGATATCAAGTTTTCCGTAGTGGGCCAAGGCTGTATCAATGGCTTGGGCCACATCGGACTCGTCAGCAACATCACAATGGATGAATTGGGCTTTTGAGCCCAAGTCTTTTGCTACATTTGGGCCATTTTTGTCGTCAAGGTCGGCGATGAGGACTCTAGCTCCGTGTTTAATGAATTCTTTGGCCGTTGCCTTGCCAATTCCGTTTGCTCCTCCGGTTATCAAAGCTATCTTGTTTTCAAGCCTGTACTAGAACTAGAACTTTCATAGAAGTATTCTCTTTGTTCCAATGAAATGTTTACATATGCTCTATACACATAACAAGGAGATAGTACCCTCTTCATTTCTTTTAGGAAATGAAGAGTCAATTACCTCTCTAACTATTAGGAGAACTACTCTCCCCTTTATAATCATATCACTAACAATCATAAAATAATGCATTGTACTTTACCCTCTCTTATTTCTTTATTTTTATGCATAAATATAGAGTCGTTAGATTACACCAAAATACAATTTTGGCCGTTGAGAGGAAATGACATCTCTATTTCTTCTAAGGAAATGAAGAGGAAATGAACTCCATAACAAGGTACAAATAGAAGGGAATTGATTTTAATATTATTAAAAGAGAAAGTAGAGAGTAAAACATACCCAAAACAGAAACGTATACTATTGACTGAAACACTCGGAAAAAATAAAATAAAGGCAACAATGGGAATTGAACTTGGGGCTACATGTTATAAGTCCCTTACACTTACCACTACACTAGTAATATTACATTGCATATTAGGAGAACTAACTGGTACATATAGCTGAAATTGTTAGGTCATGTGAGGGCACTTACCCTCACTTTTTCTCCCCAAATCCGCCCATGCTACGTATAAAAATGTATTAAGAATTTGAAACGATGATTAACTGTCAAGTATACCTTCCTTGAGCCGGATTAGTTGAAAATGATGTTAGTTGTTGGAAGAGCATCAACTTCATGTCACTAAATTTACTGCAAACAAAATGAAACATTTACCTCCATTAGTCTAGAATAGTGAATGAATCAACTCATAATTTGTATTTACAAATTACAGAACTTCCGTCTTAAATAAGATTTTGTGACGTAAGAAATATACATTCTCTTGAGCACGTTAAACATGTTGTCTTGTTGAGAGGAAGAAAATGTAGAAGTGTATGACTATGTGTAGTAGTCAAGAGGCAGAATAAACGACATAGAGAGGACAAAAAAAGAAGGGGGCCGGGGGAGTCAGTAACTCACTATGACTGATTTTCTCGGATCTTGTCCAATGTGTGGTGTATTACGTAATCATTAGTTATTTGGTGAGACGGTCTCCCGCCGAGTAAAGTCCATAACAAGGTCCCCAATTATCAACAAATGTTGCTTTAAGAGTAAGATTATTGGTAGTCTTGAGATAAGACTCACTCAAGAGTCAAGACTACCAATAATCTACTCAACTTAAGACTTTGGGTGAATCTCGACGCCATTATAAAGAGAAATTAACCAATAAATGAATTACATATGTTATTTCTTTAAAAAAAAAAAAGTAAAAGTAGAAATGTAAAGTCTGAGGTAGCTTTAAGGACTTCACCACATAGTTCTTTGCGTATATTATTATGATGATCGCTACATCTAGTGAAATTGGCGTTATTTGCAACACTAAATAGTTTTGCAAAGCCCATTTAGTGAAAGACGAGTTCCATACGTGTTCTTTCTCTTCTATCACAAGTATAAGTGTATAACTGACAAATGGGTCAACCTGGTCAATTTCGGGTTGCATGAGTTTGGTCAGGCCGAGTCAATTTCGTATAATCAAGTTATTTATGGATAATAACCATAAAACAATAAATATTTGGGTCAGGTTATATTGGGCTTAGTCAATTCGGGTTCGAGTCAAGCTCAAGGCTTGAGTTCGGGTGTCGAGTCAGGTTATTTGGGTCAGGTCAATTTTGTCAAGTCTAATAGCAAGCAAGTCCCTTGAGACTATCTCGAAAAAGAACAGAACTCTCTCGGACATTTTTTTTGCAACTGTAAATAAAGGTTCTTACCGTTTCATGGCCTGTCGAGCGAGGCCATGCGCTATCATATTTAGTTGTCTAGAAAAAAAGTTAACGCATAAACACGGAAAGAAAACGTAGAGCCTTTGTAGATCCTCCAGTATGCCCTTGAGCCCAGTTCAGGACATCTCGGATACCCAACGCTTCGGCTTGTAACGCCGACTCAGCCCTCATTTTCATGCTCCTCCGAGCAATCTCCCTCCCTGAGCCATTATAGGCCACCCATCCTATAGCAGCATCATAATTCTTTTCCCAGCTAGCATCCACCTTCCTCTCTCGGACATCTAACCAGCCTGTTTTGCATAAACCATTTCCTTCAAAGAAGGTAAACTGGCCATCACTATACCAGCCTCAAAAATTTTCTCAGAGCTATGGCACAGTTAAAAATTTACAACCGACAGAGACTCCTAGCTTTCAGTTATGTATTTCAGGGAATAGCTTTTTGCAACGGCCTATGTAGCCTCTTGTAGCCGGAGATGATGGTGCAAATGAGACAGGAGACATTAAAGAAATTGATGATTTTTCATCAGCACCATACCCTCTAGAACTTATGTGCAGGAGCTGCATTCAGGAACAGAGAACCGAACCTCTTAGCAAAAAGAATTGGAAGAGCAAAACTAAGTTAGTAATCATCATCTGAATTGTTGCCATCACTATCTTGTTCATAGATTTGATATTCAGCTTCACTATCCACACCATGCAACTGATTCGGAGCTCCTTCCACGGTTGGGAAACTTCCAAAAAGTTCTTGCAGGTAACTTTTTGAAATGTTCTCTGCGCCCAAGTCTAAGTTATGCATAGGAAAAGGGTATCAGACAACAGTGTTTGAACATCAAAAACAACATTAGCACAAGTACGGCTTTTCATCAACCGGGGAATGCTTTAGGCCATGTTTGGCAAACGGATATTTGTCAAAGCGGATAACTTTAGCAGCATATTCAAAAATAGTAGATTCCGACCAATATGCTATCACAATATGCCACTTACGAAACACATGAAATTGGAGATTGATTGATCAATCTACTATTTAGGCCGGAATCTACTAATTTCGCCTACTATGCCGTTTACCAAACAGGGCCTTAATATATGAGCATATATTATTATTCAAGAAATCAAAACGTAAGGATACTGGAACATGACTGCAAGGAGAAATCAGGATCTGCTCCATCCTGGAATCAAACATATAAACACTACCGTCAGAATATGGTACAGATGCGGTGTAGCATCGAATCAAAAGTGGCAAATGTTTTGGTTAATCAGGACTGGACTAGAGCAACCACTGATTTGTGTATTCTCACCAAATAAGTAGGGTCATCTAGGTCCATCTCATCAACAACTTCGTCCTCAAAGTCACTTTCTTCCTCATCCTCCTCATCGACCTCATCGTCATTAATATCCTCTGATTTATCTTCTTCACGACTGGGCTCTACAGCGACCCAGTGACCAATTGAAAAATATCAGACAAGAAACTCATCAAAAAAAAGGTGCACCATGGCATTGCTCAATGACTTAACATCACAATTTTATTTTTAGGGCACATAAACACAAAGTTTCCACTTCTTGAAGAACCTATCAGCAAAATTTCCCTAGATAACCGTCAAGAGAAACTTGATGTCAATATTATTTATTATACCTTGGTTAACTACTGATTCACGGTCTTCTCCAAGCTTGGGCTCAATTACTACGAACCGCTGATTCTTCGACTTCTCAAATTTGTCAGATATAGATTTCACAAAAGTTTCAGCTCCACCTTGAGGATACACAGATATAAACCTCAATGCAACACGGAGTCTTATATTGTCAAGCGCTGATGATGAGAACCATCCAGTTGAACGCTACATTGATAATATGCAAAAGCAGAACAGAGGATATCAAATTAAAACAGAAAATCAATATTAAGAAAAGTAAAGTGAAAGAGACTTGCACACACGCAAAAGCAGAACAGAAGAACACGTATTAAGAAGGGGGGAAATCTGGCACCGAAATTAAAAAGTAAAGTGAAAATGATACAAACACAGAAATTAGTGAATCATAAACCTTCAATAGTACTCTTTGGGTCTGATGAGGAGAGTGGAGACTAGTAAAAATGACAGGGGGCCAAAATTCCCATTAGACCATCTTATAATCATAATTTGAGGGCGGAGGTTGAAACTACAAGATAAACGGTTGAGACTATACTATGATACAACCAAGCTTCAAAATTTTATAAATAACATCTCGAGGCCCAGCACAAATTAGCAGTGATGGCTGCGTTGTACTTGTATTTCATCAATAAGGACAAACCATCATATACGAGAGGCCGTTCAAGAAAGCACAAAGAGATGACATGAAGCCCTCAGATTTTATCAGGCAAAGACATCACACCAAGAACTGATTTCACTTTGAACCCACATCATCATCGTTACAGTAATAATCAATCTGTTTTTATTAGTGATGTTTATTTTTTTTTAAAATATTTGCTCAACAATTCAGAAGTTGCTAAAACTTATTGTTTTCTGTTGCCCCTCTTACTTACAATTGATGCAAATCTTTTGACCCTAAAGTTTTATAATTTGTGTTTTCTGATGCCGTATCATTTGATGATGTACCTTTACCTAAGTACATATAGCTCATTGACCAATTTGAAAGTATATACTTATTCCATCACTTTTACAACTTCATACTTTATACGGCACAAAACTTAAAGGAGTTCGATAATATGTAGCAGAAAAATGTAAGCTGAACAAAGTTTAGGGTCAGAAATCATAATGAACACAAATAACGGACAAAGGGGGAAAGCTTCCTAAGCAGCAAGTTTAAAGACGGACAGCCCATAAAAGAAAGTAGGAAATTTGAAGAGGATGGAGGAAGTACAGAATAATTTCTAAAAGAACTTAAGAGAGCTTTCAGGAAGAACATCAAATTCTAACCAGAAGCGATTCTCTGTATATGTCGACAAATACAATGATGTCTTAAAAAGGTGTGTTTGATGTTACACTATCTGGAATTTCTACTATTTGATCATAGTAAGCACCTCCATCCTGAACTAAGTTAAGACCTAAAATCACAAGCACATGCAAAGATAACTACTAGAAACTACTAGAATTAAGGCATTCCCAGAAAGCACATATTATTCTGCAATCCTTATACATAGATACCACTGCGCTTTGGAGGTAACAATCATGAATTAACAACTAAAATCTTCAGTAACTCTCTGCCAATCTTAAAATTATAACACAAGAATATGATAAATGAGACACTTACAGAGCAAACAGCTAAGTATGGAAATCTAGGGATCTCTTCTTGAATGTAATCATCGACAAGTTCAAAAAGCTGGAAGTATGTCTGGCACTTGTATGGAAAAACTCGAAATGCACACATGTCCTCCCACTTGTGCTTCAATCTGTGAAATGAATGATGAAAAGATACATAAAGAACTTTCTACTCCCTTGAGTCCCTTCGTCTCTGAAATACCTTCCATTTTCACTATTTGGTTATTTCATAACTACTTTCCATTATGGAGTATATTTCACCATTTCAGATGTATACTTGAGACAGATAAACATACCACACACATAAGATCGCAGGGAAAAAAAATAAATAAAATAAATAACTTGCACAATGTTATCAGCATTGATCAGCCTCAACAATATATTGCTTGCGCTTGAAAAGACATTTGAGCTCTGAAAGCACATCAAACAAAATAAATATATGTTAACAAAGAAAAAAGAAAACAATTACTTACCCTTTAGTTGCATCACAATAACCTCTCAGAGGTGGCGGAACCCTGAAAATCATTCTCTGATATCTGTTGGAAAGTGAAACATAACAATGAAGAATCAATGAAACGAAGAATAAATATACAGGTCTATAAGATCTACTTCTTCTCCAATGATAGTTGAAATGACACCAAATAGTAAGAGGAGCCCGCAGTCAAACAAGCAGCCCCAAGGACTGGGATAGTTAATGACTTGAGCCGTGATAAAAAAAATATATATATAAAAAAAAATGTCCACGCTTGTTGTATGACATTCTTCCAAGTTGTAGCTACATACACCATGATGACTACGACAATGTTATACTGGCAGGGAATAAAAACGCTAGCCATCTTAAACAATTGTATCATTTTCAGATATTCCACGAGGATACCGAAGTAGATTGTGAAGGAGATGGTAAAACATAGGAAAAGAATAAAAATTAACATATATCAAAGGATACAATCAGCCTAAATCCATTGCTGACTGAACCATTTACGAATATGAAATTCTCAAACACAATCCCACAGGTGAGTTACAAGCAAGGCCATTTAAATACAAGAATGAATTATTTGTCCATGTACCGAACAAAGTTTTATGACCGCATCATGTACATATAGCTATTGACCCCAACTCTTTACTCAACTTTCAGTTTCAACTACATTATTTTGCTTAGACATGTAGTTAAAAGCTGGTCAGACGGAGTAGTAATTTCGTGTCTTCTAGCACACATTTCATTCATCCTAAAAAGGAGTCACTATTATTTGCAAGGTAAACAAATATTGGCCATTAAATTAAAATAGTATAGAGGTTACGTCATAAATAGAGAAGATGAAATATAAGTACTTACATTCGGGATTCGGGATCTTTTCTAGGATCATAACCTTTTCGGATCCAGAATCTATGAAATGGTCCACTACCAAAATAGTATGCACTTCGAAAAAGAAGCCTGTACAAAATTAACAAGGAAACAGGATGTGTATACAACAACAGAAATGTAAGTCAGTGAACAACAAGAGGCGAAACGTGAAACACCACCCAATAGAAGAACGGCTTCAAGATAAGTTATTGATGATACCTCCTTAGCGTATGATCTCCAACTTTAAGGCCCATATTACCCAAGCGTTCAAAGATAGAATTTCTAGGCCAGATAGGGCGTTCAGCAAAAAACTTAGACACAGCCATTTGCAATTTCCATTGTTCCGAGTCTTTTGGTATGTATTGCTCCCAATTCACATTTTTAGGTATCTGTGTGATTGTTAAGTACTAGGAAAAAAAAAATACAAGAGAATAAAGTACTGAGGGGGCGGTGAGTTTTCTATAAGACATGAAGCTTTTGCGATAAAGAACCAAAAGCCAAACTGATGTAGTTCATCAGAGAACCCACTCCCTATAGCTAAAGGGAGTGACAGCCAATAAAAGATCAGAGTTTTCAAACAAAAAAAAATGAAATTATAATGTGTATTGAAAAGGTGGTGTTATCAATAAACTCTATATAGAAACAGCCAATATGCACATTCACAAGCATAATGTCAAACTTCGGTCATGTGGTAGCCAAATTCCTAACTCCTAATAATCATGCATTTATATGATCAACAACAATTAACACATACAAAATCCTCACTAATGCTCAATATGATCTACAGATGAGGATATCACTGATATTGAAATCAATAGCAAGACATGGTTCAATCTCCATCTGCATCAAGAAAATACATATCATACACAACTATTAGCTAAGTTAAAGCATGTAGAGCTCCAAGTAGTAGTCATAAAATTGGCAAATTTGGCAGAGTTGTTTCTGTGATCAAATATTAGTGCCCCTAGTATGGAAAGTGGCTCACTCTAAACATTCTTTATCATGTTTAATTGAGTTAGCGAGTAGTTTGATATTCTATTAAATGTTCAAATATTATCACATGTATGTAATACAAGAACTAAAATACCTCCCAGCGATGTTGTACAACTCCCTCCTGTTTTTTCTTGGAACTTAATGTGGTAGATGGTCTCAACCTGAGTAACACATGAGAAGCATAAAATGTGATATGCAACAAAGATGCATTATACTGGGTATCTATCTACTTCCTCCGCGTGATGGAATGATGTTCCCGCTATCCCTCATTGGTAGTTTTCAGTGTTGAAATTACTAGCTTATCCGTGTAACTTTTTCACTTATACACCAAATACTATGATTAACCTTTAGTTTAAATCCCACTAATTATAATTAACCCAACCCCACCACTTCCTCACAAGTCACAACCTACCAACCACCTAACCCCCCCTACATCCGCTAAAAACCTTAGCCAACCACCCACCCAACTCCGGACAACCATCAGGACACTCAAAACCATCAACATCCCCCCTACTACTAAGAGA
>LHUT01004065.1:0-14715 GCA_001412135.1 Silene latifolia subsp. alba
AATAGGGAAGAAAACTCGAATAATCCGAATAAGGAAATAGGGAAGAATATAGTGAATAAGAGAAAGTATATTATTATTATTTTTATTTTGCTAATTTATTTCAAAATAATAATGTCTTGCATGCATTTTGTAAACATTTACACAAATTGATCTTTATGCATATATAAGTATTATTATGATCTAAATGATTATTACTCTCCTTTCTATAAAGAAGTTTGATTGTAATCCATGCTCCTTTTGGAGTGCTCTTTCTTTTTCTTAGCTTTCCTATTAAGGATTGGAGTAATAGAGTTGCTTTTATTAAACCTTTTTTTTTTCCTATTTATCAATTATGGTTTTGTCAATTGTGAACTATGCCACATTTTAACGAGTCATCTGGTGATAATCAATTTTAAAACCATCATTTTAGAGTATCTCTTTTTTTTTTTGAAATAACGATGAAGAGTATTTGAACCTATAAAATTCGTGGTCATTATAATGATCAACTTTAAATCAACCAAAATGTAATTGAATGTAAGATTTGCGCACGGTCAATTTCAAAGGCAAACGGTACCTTGATTGGCATCCAACATATAAATGAACCCGATTTTGAAATACATGTAAGACCAGGTTACGAATCTGATAGCGCTATCTCACTTTCCATTGCATGCACGTAAATTAAAGCTTATTTTAAGGTGTACCTTCTATTTCAGGTTCCAATATTCTTGATGCACACATCATCATTCTTCTCAGGAATTGCATTTTCTGCTTACTTCTCTTGGAGACTATCACTAGTAGCCTTACCAACAATCATACTACTAATAATCCCAGGAATGATTTATGGCAAATACCTTATGTTTTTGTACAAGAAATCCTTCAAAGAATATAGCAAAGCAAATGTGATCATAGGAGAGGCCTTAAGCTCTATTAAAACTGTGTATTCATTCACGGCTGAAAAAACCATTCTAGAGAAGTACTCTCTTATCTTAGAAAGAACAATGAAACTCGGGATTCGACAAGGGGTTGCTAAAGGAGTCGCGATTGGAAGTACCGGGATCACATTTGCTATATGGGCTTTTCTTGCTTGGTATGGAAGTCGTTTGGTTATGTATCATGGTGAAACTGGTGGCAGAGTTTATGCAGCTGGCATTACATTTATTATGGGAGGAGTGTAAGTAGTCTTTCTTCTTGAATTCCATTCTTATGTACCGAAGAGGTCTTAGTCTAGTGGTTAAAATTGAGGTTTCGTGATAATAGGTCACGAGCTTGAATCCCTTTCCCCCTATATTGCACTGGCCTTGTGCCTTATTTGACACCAAAAAATTTCCATTGTTAATTTGTTATGTGCAAATTAAGGCCCTGTTCTTTTCGGCTGAAAGGAACTGAACTGAACTGAATGCAGCTGAACAATACTAAATAGAGTTGAGCTGAACTGAAATGAACCTAAATTAAGCCAAAAAGAACAGGGCCTAAGTCTATAATACCAATGACCAGGATGAAGGGAGTACTAAATCTTAAACATATGTATATACATGGCAGATCACTAGGAAGTGCACTTCCCGAGGTAAGACACTTCACAGAAGCCTCAGTAGCAGCAACAAGGATACTCAACAGGATTGATCGAACACCAAAGATTGATGGTGAGGACACTACAGGTCGTGTTCTAGACACCATTCGCGGTGAAATACAATTCGAGCATGTAAAATTCACATACCCATCTCGTCCGGATACAATAATCCTCAAAGATTTTGACCTAAAAATCGAGGCAGGGAAAACAGTAGCCCTTGTAGGAGCAAGTGGAAGTGGAAAGTCGACCGCAATTGCTCTACTTCAGAGATTTTACGATGCTAATGAAGGTTTAGTTAAGATTGATGGGATCGACATAAGAATGCTTAAGTTGAAATGGGTTAGAGGACAAATGGGGCTTGTTAGTCAAGATCATGCATTGTTTGGGACATCAATAAGGGAGAATATCATGTTTGGTAAGCTTGATGCAACCATGGATGAAGTTATAAGTGCTGCTCAAGCTGCTAATGCTCACAATTTTATTAGACAACTTCCTGAAGGATATGAGACCAAGGTATGTATTATACTATTATGTATATATCACGTATTCGTGCAGATGTCAACCAGCTTAGTTGGTAAAAGTCGTGAGATATAGTACTCATGACCTGAGTTTGAGCCCTGTCAGCATTAAAATCGCCTTTTTGGCAATATTTAGGACAGCGGTAGGGACACTCAAACCTTTGACCTATTGTCCGTTATATTTTTATGGCTCCATCTTAATCACTAGACTAAAACTTCTTCAGTAATACCGAGTATATATCTACTTTGTATATAGTCAAAAACTAGAGTTTTCTTTTCTAGAGTTCATAATTGTGACATATGTAATGTTGTAAAAATGATAGATTGGTGAAAGAGGAGCACTTATATCAGGAGGTCAAAAGCAAAGGATTGCAATAGCAAGGGCAATCATTAAGAACCCAGTGATACTCCTTCTTGATGAAGCTACAAGTGCACTTGATTCCGAATCCGAAACTTTAGTCCAAACTGCTCTTGATCAAGCATCCCTTGGAAGAACTACTTTGGTAACCTCTCTTATTTACTTGCTAGGGCCTTTAAGCCAGTTAATAGACTATACAACCAGTTATAGTACAACTGGCGGTGTAGAATCTGAGCTATATATTAAATTTTCCGAGTTTTGTTTTAAAGAATCCGAGTCATATCATAGAGTTTCTGAACTCAGCCATTTAAGCATAAAAAAAACTTTACCTAAGCTCAAAAAAATTACACATGACCCTTTACTTTCTTTTGTATAATACTCAGTAGCTGGTCTCCAGTAAGACGGTTTTACACTAATAATGTATCAATAAGATCCGTTTTACATTAATCTTGTGCAGGTAGTTGCACACAAGCTCTCGACGGTGAAAAATGCTGATATAATTGCAGTGATCAATGGTGGTCATATTGTGGAGAAAGGATCACACAAAGACCTTATGAACCAAACAAATGGTCATTATGCAAGATTAGCTAAAATGCAAAAACAACTAAGTTGCATTGACATGGACCATAACAATACCTATGAACCAAATGCAACTTCTTCTGTCCCTAGAAGTGTAGGTAGACTAAGTACAGCAAGATCAAGTCCTGCAATTTTCGCTACCCCATTACCGAGTTTTGAGATGCCACAATCCTCGATTTCACACCCTCCTCCTTCCTTTTTCCGACTTCTTAAACTTAACTCCCCTGAGTGGAAACAAGGCTTGGTTGGAAGTCTCTCGGCCGTGGCCTTTGGAGCAATACAACCCACTTATGCATTAACTATAGGGTCTATGATCTCGGCCTTCTTTGTAACAAACCACGAGGAGATGCAGTCGCGTATCAGAAGATACGCGATTGTTTTCTCCTCGCTTTCATTTTTCTCAATAACATTAAATCTTTGTCAACATTCGAGTTTTGGATTCATGGGAGAGCGCCTTACTAAGAGAATTCGGATTAAGATGCTTGAGAAGATCTTTAGTTTTGAGGCTGCTTGGTTCGATGAGGAGGAGAACTCTAGTGGGGCCCTATGTTCGAGGCTAAGCAACGAGGCGACAATGGTTAAGTCGTTAGTAGCTGACCGTGTTTCACTCGTGGTTCAAACCATCTCAGCAGTGACTATAGCCATGGTGATGGGCTTAGTCACGGCTTGGAAACTCGCGCTTGTAATGATCGCGGTTCAGCCACTTACTATCCTTTGTTTCTACACAAGAAAGGTGCTTCTTTCTAGCATAACCAATAACTTTGTCAAGGCGCAAAATCAAAGCACTCAAATAGCCGTAGAGGCGGTATATAATCATAGGATAGTCACTTCCTATGGTTGTGTAGGAAAAGTGATGGAATTGTTCGATTTAGCGCAAAATGAACCGAGAAAACAAGGGAGGAAAAAGTCGTGGCTAGCCGGGATTGGGATGGGTTCGGCTCAAGGGGTGACTTTCATGTGTTGGGCATTGGATTTTTGGGTTGGTGGGAAATTAGTCGAAAAAGGCGAGATTTCAGCAGGGGATGTGTTTAAGACATTCTTTGTGTTGGTTAGTACTGGTAAGGTTATTGCAGAAGCCGGAAGTATGACTTCTGACATTGCTAAGGGATCGGCTGCTGTCGCGTCTGTGTTCAAAATCTTAGACAAGCCGTCACAAATTTCAGTTTCGCGGACAAAGCTAGAAACTTTGACAGGAAGGATAGAGCTAAAGAAGGTGGACTTTTCATACCCGACTAGACCGGAAAGCCTGATCCTGCGAGAATTTAGCCTAGAAGTGAAGCCGGGTTCGAGTGTAGGGCTAGTTGGGAGAAGTGGGTGTGGAAAATCAACAGTGATAGCACTAATACAAAGGTTTTATGATGTTGATAGAGGTGCAGTGAAAATTGATGGTGTTGATATAAGAGAATTTGATGTTGTCTGGTATAGAAATCATATGGCTTTGGTTAGTCAGGATCCGGTTATTTATTCGGGTACCGTTCGAGATAATGTCGTTCTTGGTAAGGTTGATGCTTCTGAAAATGAAGTTGTTGATGCTGCCAAGGCTGCTAATGCTCATGATTTCATTTGGTAAGTGGTATACCTTTATGTCATTGATTTAGTCGGTATAAGTGGTGGAGTCGGGATTCAAAGTTTGCGGGTGAAAATATAAATTGGAAATTTTAGGGGCCGAATTAGTAATGAAAACATAAGTGGGCTGGGTACCGGTCCAAAATCGGACCGGAACCGGAATCGACAAAAATCATGGACCGAAATCGGACCGGATTATAAAAATTCAGGTCCGGGACCGGACCTGAAAAATTCCGGCCCAAGACCGGGATTTGTCATTACATGCTCACTTTTTCAAATTCCGGCCCATCGGACCGCATTTAAAGAAAAAAAATTCAAATAACAATAATTTCGGGCATTCCGGTCCAAACCGATTCCGGACAGGACCGGAATGTTAGAAAATGGTGGACCGGACCGGAATCTTTAATACCGGTTCCGGTCCACTAGATTCCAGACCAGTCCATTTTTCCGGTCTGGACCGGATTATTGTAGCAATAGAGTTAACTTACAAATAAAATTGTAAATTCTAAAAAATTGTTCACCATTTAAAATTTAAATGATTATTTGACAAATATAAAGGACCCTTTAATTTTAACTGTTCGATGATCTTATGATAAATTGATAAGTTATAATAACACCGTCTGATACCGTCTTACTCTAATACAGCTCCCTTAATGAAGGGTACGAGACGGAATGTGGCGAGCGAGGAGTACAACTATCAGGAGGTCAAAAGCAGAGATTAGCAATAGCCAGAGCAATTCTCAGGAATCCAACAATATTGTTACTTGATGAGGCCACTAGTGCTTTGGACCTGCACTCGGAGAAATTGGTTCAAGAAGCATTGGGTCGTGTCATGGTGGGACGGACTACTCTCGTAGTCGCTCACAGACTTAACACTATCAAGACCCTCGACACAATTGCCTTTGTCCAGGATGGCAAAGTTGTTGAGTGTGGCACATACACCCAACTGAAGCACAACCGTGGCGCTTTCTTCAACCTTGCTAGTCTTCAGAACCTTACTTAATTATGTATATATCGAGATTTATGTATAGTACCAAGTATCTATATATTAAAAGAATTTTCGAGTACTTATGTTTCCGGTAGGTTTGTGCAGCAGCCTTCGCCAACAGACGGTTTGTGCCCGAAATTAAAATTTCATCAATAATTGCATTGAAGTGAATCAGGTGATTACTAATTCAGAAAAATGAAAGGTGTAGACGGTTTAATGATCGACTGAAAAATAAAAATTATATATTTTATATAACGAATACAACTATATAAGTCCTTATATATAACAATAATATAGAGAAACTGGAACATAATTTTGATTTCTGCAGCAAAACTTTATTCATCTTCATTAGTGTCGGACCCGTCAACTGGTGGACCTTCTCCTCTCAGTTGTGCCAGGATCTACAAAGAAAGCCACCAAAGATTAGCGACGGAAGGAAATCGGGTAAGGATAGACCGTTGCCTTGACAAGAAACTCAACAATTTCTAAATTTTCATTGAAAATCATATAAAATCCGAGAGTAATTATCGCCTCTAGGAATTTCTGAATTGTCTTTTCTGCTATGTTACTTCGACATTTCAATTTGGCTGCATGTCGGTCTCTGGGAGTCAGACCTTCTGACACTCCTATGCATCAGTTAGTCCAAAAAACATGATTTTTTCCGTAAAATAGCCGACACTATTCGGCTTGTGCAGCCGTATCAGAGTAACATAGGTTTTCTATATTAGGATGAAAATACTGAAAATAACAGTTGAATGATATTTCACAAAAGACGCGAAATAAACCTCAATGTAAGGTTCAAGGCGCGACTTCATAGCAAAGTGCTCGGACCTGACCTTTCCCAGAGCTGCACCCAACCTGTCATAATTAGTGCATTCATCAGAATAATCATCACTAAAACACAGACTATTCCAACGAGAAAATTAAGTCGAGAATTGTTTCACACAACATAAGACGCACATACAGTTTAATAGGTTTCGACAGTTATTTTGCCTTATACCAGATCTCAAAGTCCGAGGACAGTGAGTACATTGTTATGCAACGACAAGAACCACATAATCTCGGTGCCTCAGTGAGTCCCCAAATTTCGGGGTAGTCAGTAAGCAATCGACTCACCTATTAATATCTGTGTTATGCCTATGGAAGTCAGCCAGCATCTCATCTACAGCAGCAGTAAGCTTTGCAGTTCCGACGCTGCATATAACAAAGTCAAATAATCTTTCTGCATCATTGTCCATTTTTTTTCCCTACTTTTTTTTCGACATTTTGGTTCATTTTTGCTCTTACCTAGCACTAGCTCCTTTCAGTTTTAGCATCAAACGCTCGAATTCAGCAAGATTGAGAAGATTATTATCCCTGAAATAAAAATCAAATGAACACATATATATATCAGTTAAATAAAGAGCTTAATTCTCCGTCTACATCAATCAATTAGCCTCGTTTGCATTTTTGTGTAGATCGTTCTAGAAAATTGGGCTAATTGAGTGAATCAAAGGGAGTACCATTCTGTATTACTGGTAATTTTTTGCATAAGAAATAGAAAAATCATTAGCAGAAAATATATTGAATTACAGAATCCCCTGCAGTTTCTGAATGTAGTCTGCAGCAGAAGGAATGTACTTGGACATTATACTTTCGACAAAATCTGGTTGGTGTTCTTCTAAATCCTCCAGTACAAGAAATCTATCATCCAGAAATCCCTGCATGTAATAAATCATCAGTGACATACTGACATTAATGCATGAAACTAAATCACAGATGCATCCTGCAGCATTAAACAGGCCACAATACTGGTTTTTACTGTTAGATTCTGTAAATCAAGCCAAAAAATTTAAAGGATTAATAAATGTCAATTTAGCATAACATTTTACTCTTAACTCTATACCATGCAAATTGCACAAGTAAATCATGTGACATTAACAAAACCATAGTTTAATGTTGACGGGTTATAAACCCATGTCACGAGTACCACCGTCTAATGACTTTATCAGTTAAGCAAATTGATAGGACACATAACGACATAATATGAAATTGGACAGTAGATAGGCCAAGAATGAACCTCATTGAACATTTGTTCTCGCCTCCTTACAAGCTCGCTGTGCAACTCGTATCTGTTCATATTTACGACAGAGAGAAAGTAAGAGAGAAAAAGAGGAGGATGTTTGAGGGCTTGGGTGCTCAATGTCTCAATGATGGTTCGGACCTGGCCATAGACTGGGTTTATAAAGCTAGACAAAGGGTACATAGGATCTCACCTGGGGAATTAATTGGTAGACTTTTCATAGATTTTGGTAATAAAGACACCTTGGAAGAAAATGAATCAGTTTTGATGCGATACGAAACTGATATCAGTTTTATTAGGTAATCTGTGGGTATCTGGTAAGCATTAGTAAAAAATCAATGCTGGTTTTTCATTCAAACCCAAAGATCTTTGGTGTTACTTGCAATTAATGGAATTCTGGACACCACTGATAAATGCAGGGAACAATCGGATCCAAGTTGGGTCGATATCATAACAGAAAAAGAAGAATAAATAAGAGGAAGAAAATTGTGTGTACCTTATGCATCATAAAAGATTTCACCATTTACTGTAATGGTAGTCGGGAATATGTTTCGTAAATTGATCATATCTACAGATCGTATAGCCTCATCGTATCATTAGATATAGTCTATCTTATGTATCACGCGTCTAGAAATACTGCTTGTAAGTGGCCTAATCTTTTATTATACACACAGCAAACTAATTGGAAAATCTCCGCCACTGATAAATGCAGGAAACAATCGTATCCAAGTTAGGTCGATTTCATTAAGAAAAAGAAAAAAAAAAAAGAGAGAGAGATATCAGGAAGAAGATTGTATGTACCTTATGCATCATAAAAGATTTCACCATCACTGAAATGGTAGCCGAGAATATATTTCGCAAATTGTTCATATTCATATATGGTATAGCCTTATTGGTATAGCCTTATTGTACAATTATTAGGTTGTTTACTTCTAGTATCATGTGTCTAGAAATAATGCAGAAAATTATCCAGAAGGCAAAATGAATCAACAAAAGAAAGCAGTTCCAAAAGTATAGATGATTAAGGAAGAAGCTTTCAACTCGAAAATTAAGTAGCTCACATAAACATTAATCAGTAGAACTTGGTACAGACATCGCTGGCTTTTCAGCTACAGCACAGAATGATACAATAAAATTTTCTTTTTTTTTTTTCGCATTTTTCTTCCATAAACTCTGATCAAACCAGCAAAAATCGAGGGTTGATCGAGTATTTTAAAGTTATACACAGTTCAATAGTTAGGAGAATTATTCTATCAGATACATAACAAAAGCTGATGAGAATTTCTCTGATGTCTAACAAAGATCTTAAACCTCAAAATGTGACTAAAGAAGGTAAACTTTACCATCAGATAAAAAAGATGAAAAAGAAAACCCATATTACCCTGCAATCCTGCATATCATCAATTTACTTGATGTCTTCTCCTTGGTTTTAGGTCAACGACGATAATAGAAATGTTGTCAGAACTATTTCTCCCAATGGCAAGTTCTGTGAGAGTATCAGCAACTACTTGTGCAGGAGATTTATCACCTGCAACCACGGACCTGCGCATTTGCCTTAAAAGGTTACTGGCCACCTTCCCGACTTCCTCATTTTTCATGACGTCCCACAGACCATCACTTGCCAGTATCAAGCACTCATCTTCTTCACTCCTTGTCGTGAAAGTGATCTCTGGCACTGGGATTACATAAGGCCGCATATACCTGTCACCTGAAAACCATGTTATATGAGTGCATAACATAAGAATATCATAAAGCTAAAGCAACAGATTAAATGAATTGATCAGTAAAGAATGCAGATAAAGGATATAAGTTCAAAAGAGCGAGTTAAAAGAAATACCAATAGCTCTGGACATGGCAAGAACTCCAGACACCCTGGCACCGTTCCAGGTAAATACTTTCCCGCCGACTCCTTCAATTCTTGAAAGCTCATCTTCTCTATCTGGCTGCAGATGCCACATATATATGAGAGTTAAGTCATCATTATTTTTTGAGAGTTAATTAACTGAATATAAAGAAGGGGCACCAGAGAAAATTCGTTCTCAAACGAAGAGTTTATGCCCAGTTACAAAATCACTCATAACAACGAAAAACTTTTTCTGACAAATCACAAAATTCGAGGAAGGCCTCCAACAAAAAAGAGATTTCACGATAATAATCAAATGTGAACTTGACGGACATTACAGAAACTATGAGGCGACATGGAGAACTTGTCAGACAAAGGAATGGTCTGAGTTATCACTCAAAACATGCCTAAAAAAGGAAATGTAAACTACTGGCTAAGACGAACTAAACTGGAATACGTAAACTGTCTGGAGGAACACGGGGACTGGGGATATATTTAAGAACATTGAGTATTGGACAAACCTTGTGGTCGACAGACAAAGGAATGGTCTGAGTTATCTTAGGGCCGTTAGGGGTGATCTGAGTTCTCTTACAAAGAATTGCCCTTGAATCCCCACAATTTGATATAATGATCTGACAACCTGACACAACCGCTACAACAGCTGTGGATCCCACAGTCTCAGATTCCCCGCCTTCAGTGATGACCAGATCATCAACTCGCCTAAAGCCACTGCAGAACGTTTCTTGCCACTTTCTCTGCCATTCATGTCCGTCGTGGCCTTCCTGGCTCCACTCATCTGTTATAACTTCATGCATCCGTTGAGCACAATAGTTAGCAACCTATCAATGCCAAAACAACGCCGTGAATTTTCGTATGAATCACCACATTTAGCTCTTCGGAGATGTACATTGGAAGGAAATCTGCAGCATCAAACTGTGCAGCTACCCTATATGTGACTGTCCTTAAAACTTTAACATCAGTATATACTCTAGGTTAGTTATAGTTAGTTATAACAACCAGAGTTAGTTATACCTAAGACTAGGGTTAGTTAGCATTAGTTAACCTTAGTTAGTTAGGTCGGTTTATAAACACTATATATACACATATAAGATCATTGTATTAAACACAATTCTATGAAATAATATTCAGATTACATTCATTCAAATTCCATATTCTTTACATCTCATTAATAACAACAATACAAGATTATTGTTTGTTTTACAGAATCCTGGTACAGATTCTACTGGATCCAAATGTAAAGAACTTTGGCACTTGGTTTACAAGCTAACTAGTGTGTAACTCGTGCAAAATGCACGGTATAATCAACATTTATGTATAGCAATCAACGGAAATGATAACACAATTACTGCAAATTTTACAACATTTTGTAAAAAAAAGCTCAATTTTGAAACTTCATCCATTTTTATAACTACCTTCATCCATTTTTAAGCTTCCTACATTTTTTTTGGGAAAAGTAGGAAATTCAAAGACGGATGGAGGAAGTACGACTTTACGAGTCAACGTAGTAAATTTTGAAACACTAAAACCATGGTAATTTCAACCTCTGAAAAGCCGTATGCAACCTAAACAACTTTCAAAAATCTCGTATCAAACGATCTCACATATATGATCAACGTCATTTGATCATATAACCATATATAATACGAGGAAGTAATAATTAAATTGGTGTCGAGTCTTATAAAAGGATAATCGCAATAAGATCCTACTATGACTTGGTCCGTATACTAAATATATTTCCTTAGATGACGCGACACTCGACAGTGTTCGGTATATTAAGTTATCGAGTCTATCATAAGTAAACACGTAGCACCTAATGAGTTGGAAAACTACCCAACACAATTTAAATGTGATCAAGAAAGACAAGGTCATATTTTGAGGACTCTTGATATTTCCTTCAACAACGACAAAAGTACAAAACAAAGGAACTTTCAAAACAGTTGTATTATACTCCAACCAATAGAAAGCAATACGTGTATTAAACCTTAAAGGATTAAAAAAGCAATAGCCCCAAGAGTTGACCCACCAATACAAAGACTTTTTAACTAAATTTCAAGGACACGTGTCGATTTCCAAGCTATACTGCTATAGTACCCTTAATCAAAAGCTCAATCTCTAAAAAAAACCTAAAGATGTCCTACGTTATGACTTATCAAATTCTTCGGCCACGTCTAATAAAATTGGAACGATGTATAGAAGATACACAAGTACTAATTAACCAATTTTTGGATTTTGATGGGTGGTCGAGTTGTAAAGGTAAATATTGTTGTTGTAGATTGAATGAACTACGGAGTATCATTCCTCGTTATCAACTGATGAAAATTAGGAGTACACAAGAACAATTATGCAAATTTAAAATGACATTCTACCTTAAGCAAAAAATTTCACTTAAAATGATGATTGATCAAGAAACTTAGTATTTCGGGTATTTAACCTATATTATACTCCGTAACGCATAGTAGATCATATCTATAATCTACTTACTGATATTTATGGTTTATCTTTAAACTTCCACTGTCGTAAATAACTAAATAACATAACCAGGATTTTCCTTTAATTAGAAGAATAACTAACAATTGAATAAGATAAAGTGATAAACGAACAAAAAACGGAAAAACATAATGCTTGGGGAGAATGAAATGGCCGAAAGGAATAATTACAAATAACCACCACCTATTTGCGTTTGTATTTCCGTTTTTACAAATAACCCCCAATCAACAACGTATTTTTACCCGAGCATCATTTTTCATATTTCCCGACTTATTAAGTGATGATTTATGCGAAATTCCAAGACTATCCTCATTGATTGACTTAAACTCATTGATTCATTAACCAAATAACTAATCAAAAATAAAAAAAGTTTACCTCGGACCCTCCATGGCCATCATAAACACCAAAGAAGTGAACCGGAGAGACATCACCCACCCTTCCCAACCCGGCACTGGTACACCCTCCCACGTGATGACACGTGCACGACATAAAATCCGGCATGACGGCAACAGCGTCCTCCATTTCCGACCGCCGTCCGATCACCGACGTGTAACCCCAGCTAACCCTCGCCTGCCGTCTAAAGCAGCGCGATATCACTTCCGGTTCCGGTATCACGGCCGCCGGTATTTCGCCGGAGCCACCGCTGCTCTCGCCGGAAGTGGAGGAGGAGGAGGCGATGCTATTGTCGGTTGCTGTGAATATCGTACCGAAAGCGGAGGAGGAGGAGGAAGAAGAAGGCGGTGGCGGTGGCGGTGGTGAGGAGTCGGGGTTGGTGGAGTCGGATGGGTTCATTTCAGGAGAGACTAGAGAGTAATGGAGGAAGCAGATAAAAATATATATTGACAAATATTTTATTTTATTTATACTCCTAAAAAAGAAGTTTAATAAGAAAATGTTTATTGAAAAAAGTGGAAATGATTGTGCATGAATTGGGTGGTGACACGTGGTTGTTTGTGAATGGAGATGAGTAGACCGGCGTGGCAAGTCGGATTTTATTTCATAAATTCTTTGTTAAGATAGTTTAAAATTAAAGATAGGTTTAAGCAATAGTTTTTTAATTAATATTGGGTTTGTAAATGTTATTTTTTTAGTCTGTGTAGATTATAGGTTGGATTGTATACAGCTTAATAGATTACTCTGTATATTAATCTTGATTTTAGTGATATTGTGAAAAGAAAGAGTATTGAATTGAGTATTGTTATTTTATTGAGATTTGCTATCAAAATTGAAAAGCAAAATGCTAGCTGGGATTTGTCTTCCAAAGCATATGGTCATAATAATAATGTCATGGAGAGCGATTGCAAGAAAGTTATAGAAAGTTATAGAGACTCTCGAGTAGAAGAAGCGTGTTTTAGTGTTTTACAACATGATAGAGATATCCTTTTTTTTTTAGTGATGACTTTCATTCTATATATATGTTGGTCTTTTGTTAGTAGAAAATGTAATAATGTTACTCACGAATTATTGGCACATTTATGTTCCTTAGGCGTTGGTCAAGTGCTCGATGCTGCAACTAATATTTCGCGTCGAATTACTGACATTGTCTTAGCTGGTTGCTTTAATGAAGGTTAATCCTAAGTTGGGATTCTTTCCAAAAAAAAAAAGTGGTGGAGTAAAGCTCTATTCTTTTGGACTTAAGTCACCCCTTTTAAGTTCAGTTCAGTTCTTATAAGTTCAGTTCACTTCTTATAAGTTCAGTTTAGTTCAGCTCTTATTGGTTATGTTCAGTTCACCTCCTATAAAATAAGTTCAGTTCTTATCATCTTAGTTCAAGCTCTTGAAGAGTAATAGGTCAAATTGGAATGTCAAAAACATTGAAATTTTTGTTTTAAATGATGCTTCGCAAAATTATTTACCAAATATTCTATTTTTTCTGGAAAAATATAGTAAGATGGATAAAGTTTAAGGAATATTTTTTTATAAGAATTTTTTTTATTAGGATCTCGTTCTTTAAGACTAAATCTTCGTAAACTGATATTAATTTGATTTTTGGAAATCAAAAGAATCTAAAATAAAATTAAGTACAATAACAAATTTGATAAAGCACAATCTTTAATTGACCTGACAAAACTGACTCGACCTAAATATATCGATCTGATAAGGCTGATCTGAGACACGAAAATGACCCAAAATGACGTAATTAAGGCAAAGTCATGACCTGAAATGACCCAGATCGGCCCGACTCAAAATGATTTGATCTGAAGTGACCCGGCCCACAAATGACCCGATAAATTGTTGACTTGAAAATGACCCGATTCAAAGTGACTCGACTTGAACCCGACCCGAATGACCCATTTGTCAGGTCTACTGGTGAGTCTTCAACACAAATTCTTGTTTACAACAAACATATCTGTGTTTTAAATAATAAAATAAGTCAAATAGATGGGTGAGACAAAGCGACAAATCCTAACCTTAAATATCTATATAAAATAGTATTTTACATGTTTTACACTTAAGATAATCATGACAAATATAACCGTCTTAAGGCGACGAAGTGTAATACTCCGTAAGCAAATTCTTATTTTAGACGGCCACTTTTTATCTGAAACTTTATACGTACATATGTAAAATGGTTATAAAATTTTATTTTATTATTTTAGACCAAAATAATTTATCTGAAGCAAGATCAACTGTAGAAATAGTTAAAAATTGAGGGCTGATTTATATCGACGACGTTTTAGTAAATATCGACGACGTTTTTCATAAAAAAGACGATGACTGCCCTTTTGACTTTCTCTCTCTAAAAA
>LHUT01004067.1:0-14711 GCA_001412135.1 Silene latifolia subsp. alba
AAGCTAGCTCAAAGGGTGGTAGAGCCCTTGTCCTATTTAAATCCCACATCAACCCCCCATTTGATCGATGTGGGACTCATGTCCCATACCATGCAATGACACAGTCCTGTAACAATCAGCCTATCAGTTCGGTATAAATATTGAAGAAGAGACTTATGCTCTTGAAAATTGCTGCTTTCAAGAAACTTATTCATTCAATAAGAGTAAACATTGAGAGCTTAGCACCGTTCATTCCGCCGTGATTTAGTTTAGTTCGACTACAGTATAGGATTGGATGGGTTTAAACTCTCGATTTATAACGGTTGTAACAAGAATTTGTGCTCTTCAAAATGATTGTGCAAAAAAAATTGGGTAAAAAAGAATTTAATTGTTACTACATTATTTTGTTTCGTTGAGCTCATATAGTCCTTTCAACTAATTATTACTCCGTAACCTATCTATAAGATTTTTAGCTAAGTGGACGTTATCTAAAATACAATATTAATTTTTTCGATAAAAATATAATTTGGATACAATACTATTTCTAACAACGAATATAAATATTCAAATCATCATCATATTTTAAAACTTATAAAAAGGCCTAGCATAGCAGAAAAAAATCCTAGCAAACAGATCAATCGGGTTGAATCAGGTCAATCCGGGTGGTTGTTTTCGAGTTATTTGGGAACAACATTCCGTTTCCGATAATAAACATTCGGGTCGGCTTGAGTAAGCTTGGTTCATATTCGGGTCCTCAATTCAGTGTGGATTGGGCTCGGGTCGGGTTATAAGTCGGGTCAGTTTTACCGAGTCTATAAAGATAGGATTCTTTAGCCCAATCCAGTATCTATTAAAGAAAAGCCCAGAGTACCCGTTTCCCGCATCTATCGCAAAACCCCCTTTCTCTCTTCATCTTTACCCTAAAACTCAAATCTTCCAAAATCAATTTTATCACTTCAAAACCCTAATTATCGCAACACCACTAATTCCTCAATTACACTCCAAAAAACCTTCACAAATTCGTCCTTTTCCTTCAATTAAATCGTGAATTAGGTTTTCGTTCGTTAAATCAATCATCAATGGCTGCCGCAGTCGAACAAATTACCGAAGGAGTTACCAATTTGAACATCGTTGATCAAGGAAAGAAGAATCGTATTCAAGTTTCTCATACTAAGAAGCCTCTCTTCTTCTACGTTAATCTCGCTAAGGTAGTAAATTAATTTAATTAATTTGATTGATTTAATTTGTTTTTTGTTAATTATTGGTTTTAATTTGTAATTAATTGAATAATTCTGCGGTTTTTGTAGAGGTATATGCAACAACATAACGAGGTTGAGCTTTCTGCTCTTGGAATGGGTATTGTTTCTTACTCTTTTTAATTTTAATTAGTGATTTATCGATGATTTTGTTATGTTTGATTTTATTTGTTATATGTATGTTAATTTATCGGAAGGGTAAGACGGTGTACATCCGACTTCTCATGTAATTTGCAGAGGCACTAGGATAATGTTGTTGTAGTTGATGCTTGAGCTGTTACAGTGGTATACTGGTGTTGTCGTACTACCTCCATCCTAGTCATTTGTTTACCTTTGATTAAAATACGCTCACAAAGAAAGAAAATTGTAAACAATGGATTGGGACGTAGGGAGTATTACTTAATTAATCAATCATGAATCATGAATTGTTGTTAGTTGGAATTTGTAGCATGTTTTCCAGTGAATTAGTCTCGACCTTAATTTAGTTGTAGAAATTCATGTGGGTATTTATGTCTATCTGTCAAGTCTGACAATCTCGCAATCCCCTGAAGTTGTCCACTTCTTCATACTTTGTGTGTTTTGTATAGTATTGTAGTCTAATTGCCATTTTTACCTCTTAGAGGTCGAAGTTTTAGAATTAATGTTATTGATATGATAGTTTCTTAGCAATGCCTATGAGGCGGACACTGAATATGTTATCCCAAATTTTGTGCCACTTTCGCACTACTGTATGAAGTTGAACTAGGTGGTTTTTTGATGGTCAAATCAGCACTTGCGCTGCTTTGGTGTGCCTCACACCTTTTAAAACATAGTTTTGACTGCCATTAAAACATGAGAACATGCCAGTCGAAACTTGAGAATTAACACCAGTACACCACCATATTATATACTCATATCAATATGGTGGTGATAATTGAAGTTTAGTTTACCATGACTTGACGATGAATGCCATTAAAATTTAAATCTTCAATTACCACCACCATATTATATATGTACTTCGGAATCTATTCACTTTTTTTTCTACTAGAAGCTTGCATATAGTCATTGAACTGTGGGATTGTATAGCATGTGATATCTTAATGAAATCCGTAGTATGTGTTTGGTGTGTAATTTTTTCCCGTCTTTTTCTGTTTTAGAAAACTGACTGTTTTCTGCTTTGGCTGGTCTTGAATAATTTCTGCAGCAATTGCTACAGTAGTGACTATTGCTGAGATTCTTAAAAACAATGGGCTGGCTGTTGAGAAGAGTATGTTTCCAAGCCTTCTAATTTTCATAATGCCAACGGGAACTTATTATAAGTTTGATCTTCAAAAACAATGTTAACTTTGATAGATATCTTCTCTGAATACAAACGTTTACAAATTTTTAGAAGTGATAACATAAATATAATACTAGTTGTTTGACATGAGAATAATTTAACTATTTAACATTGTGTATCTTTTGGAGTATGTGATGTCCAAAAGTGACATCAGTTGACAACTTAAGTCAAACGGAGACGATAGATATGGAATTGAGAGAGTATATAACAATGACCTTGTTGAGTGATTTTTGCAGAAATCACGACATCAACTGTTGATATCAAGGATGATTCAAGAGGGCGACCGGTGCAGAAGGCCAAGGTAAAGGACCTAAATCTGCATGAATCATAATATCTACTCGTCCTCTCACTTGCTCATCAACATGCTTGGAGTGTTTATTTGTTGAAGAATATTGCTTAATATTCACTGACTGTTGCTCTCGGTCTTTCTCAGATTGAGATAATGCTGGGCAAGACGGAAAACTTTGACAAGTTGATGGCAGCTGCTGCAGCAGAAGAGGGAGATATGGGAGATCATGAAGAACAGAACTAAATCTAAGGCTTCTTTTCGTTCCAAAACTTATTTGTTTGTTTGTCAATGCGTCCTACTCTTTCCTTATGATCAAGGATACTATTTCTAGATGAACTTCTAGTTTTTTTTTTGCTCCTGTTGTAGTTTGAAAGTCGAATGCTGAACTTCGCTGTCTATGTTGAAAGTTCTTGGATTTGGTTTTTAAGATGTATTCGTTTAGATTTACAATCGATGTTTTTTTAGCATTTGTATTATGATGAGCATAGGGAGCGCAGTGAATCAGAAATTCATACATGAAACTAACTCGCGGGTTTTGGATATAAAATTCTGGATTCTTATGGAGTTGAGTTGGTCGATACCCTTTATGAGCCCATGATGGATTTGGTATTCACGGCCAACCGCAACATATTGACAAACTTTTGTGGGTTTGCCTCATAATCTCATATCACGGTTGTTGGAACATGAAGCTATTTCAAATGCGAGAGGGCATAAAAATAACCAAATTGGCAAATTGTGTGTATTTTTAGGACCATTTTTAGCAAGAAAAAACTAGCCCAATAGCACAAAACCTAACAAAATAAGTTAATAAACTTGTAAAAATATAGTTTATTTTCGTAACATAATATTTTATTTTGATAACTTGCATATTTAAATATATCTGTATTCTTCATAGAATATCGGGTAATCAAAATAAAACTGAAATGTAAATATTATTAGATGTTAATATCGGGTAACCATTTTGTTAGAGGTCCAATGTATCGAAACGTGACCTTTGCTACACAAACGTTTCGAACTGGGCTTTGATCAATTGAAAAAGGTTTAATCCAACCAACCGCTTTTCGGCCCAATATCAAAATCTAGGTTGCACAGGGTAGTCATACAATTAGGTTGGAGGCGCTGAGCACGGCTTCGCAGACTACTTGATAACGTGAAATAAAACTGCCATTGTAGTAGACTGTCAAGGATAAATATCTAGAAACTGAATAATAAGAGGCTTAGCATAACAGTATACTATATTCTCCATCATTACGCATAACAGCAGTATCAAATTTCTGAAAATGTTACAGAAGTCGTCGCAGTGATTGGTAAAGAAACTAGAACTAAACAGGAAATGAAGTTCCAAATGCAGTAGTGACCAAAACATAATACCTCCTATAACACTCAGGAAAAGGTGCTTAGAACAAGTAACAAACATAGCCCCTACACGTTACGGACACTTAAATCACTTGGACTTGGATGATTTCGACTTATGTGATCCTTTGTGGAAAGTTCCTTTGCTCGATGATGTCTTCTGGGACGGTGCTTTACCTCCGGATTTCTTAAAAGACTTTGGTTTTGTTTTTAGCTTGCTAGAGTCTGCTGACATCTTGCCCTTTTTGCTGCTTTGGCTCTTCTCTTTTTGCACATTAATCTTTCTCACAGCCTTCATAATACAACGAAAAGCCATGAGCATATTTGCACAGAAAAAGAGAACAATGTGTGTAATTTCAGTTTAATCAATTCTTTATTAAGGAAACGGAGTCGGGGGACATAGGTTCCAAACTCAAGATACAAGTGTCACCTCTCAATACAGAGGCAAATAGGTTATTTCAGTCGGTATGTTTGCATTAGAGTTTGGCTGTGTCATGGAGGTTCGGGAATGTTACATGTTTGGGGTTATCAGGTTAACAGGGCCGTTAGTTAGGGGTAAGTAAAATTGATCACAAATTCTCATTTGCGACGGGCATATCCATCGCAAGTTGCGACGGGTCAAATACGGCCCATGTGGATAGATAAGACAAAAGCAGAGTGCCTAGGGAGTAGCATTCTGTTTTGTCTTATCTACCCACATGGGTAGTACTTGACTCGTCGTAAGCTTGTGACGGGTAAGACTTGCTGAAAATTTATATAGGATTAGGTCAGTTCAGGTTTAAGATTATTCTATTCAGGTGTGGATCGGTCAATTCGAGTGGGGTTAGTTCTGAGGGTATTACCGATCAATGACATTATCAATTAAGCAAGCTAACGTGAGCAATCCTGTATCAATTATGTGAGCATTCATACCTTGTCAATATTAAGCACACCATTGGAATGCTTGGAGAGGAGTTTGTTCAAAATCGCGTCAGTTTGCACTTTCTCGTCTGAACTCATTCCTCTTCCTTGGACAACCGGCAGGAACTACAAGTCACAGTTAAAGAAGTGTGTAAGATGTGATGTCAACGGTCGACCACAAAATCAAACACAACGACCAGTCAAATAGAATACTAAAGATCCAAACCTTTCGATGTTTCCCATCGGCCTTTGGTTTCTTCTCTCCATCTAACTTTTTGTCAAACTTTCCAATACTTGCTGTAGATGTTGCTGCATGACCAGCAACTTGCTCTAGCTCACGTTTACCAAGTTTTTGCTGAACAGTCTGACTACCGGTAATGGGTAGTGCTCGGGCAGCTAGTTGAACATGGCTGGCGAAATAACTCAGTTTAGAAGAAATTTCTCAACTATAAATCATGATAATTCGATGATATAACGGAATTTGTTAGTGGAGTTCATATTCCAAAGATTTTATTGTCAATATATGTGTCCACTTACAACCATCAAAAGTGCTTTGAGCAAAAAATCAGCTGACCAACGTTGCAAAAAATGATACCTTGGCAGGGCTCCGACTTTAGCAGCTTCCTTGAGATTATTCAGGCGATTCTTCTCGTGTTTATCTGCTCTTTCTTTCCTACCCTTTTTTCTCTTTGCAAAAGGATCCTCTCCAGGCACTGCAAGTAAAGACACGACATGACTAAATAAGTACTTGTTCCCCTGAGCCTAGTGAATCCATGACTAAGGGTGAGGGCAAGACGAGAAATCGACAAGAAAATAAATGCTCAGATTGCCATGTTCTTACCATCACTAGGCTTGGCTTCAATAATTGGATCATCGTTTTCATCATTAGCACGATCATACCCGTAAGTGCGCTTCCATGTGCCACTCTTCTCATCATATGCAATCTTGTCTTTCTTGCGTTTTTTTATGCCTACAGAAAGATCACAGGAACCAAGCAAATTTAACTAATGTCGATTGCAAAAATAAAGTCAAGTGTTCAAGTAGTAGGGAAGTCCATGCTCACCCTTGCTCTCAGCAAATATTTCCCACTTTGTTTTTGGCTTTGGCCTCGGCAGCTGAGGATAGAAGATAAATGGACACATTAGCTTAAGCAGTGAAACAGAAATACTAATTTTAAGCTGCAAACAATAATGTATACACACAATTAAACCGAAATCAATTGATACGATTAAAATTACAACATTTAAACAATTGAATGGCCATGTACTATAAAATGGTTTCTCAAGACACGATCCAATCCAAGAGTCAAGTTTGAATATTTCTGAAACCATGCCCTTTCCTGGTTTTCAGTGGTCTTACTATATTGGAAAAAGAGAAAAACAAGATAAAAATTTGAGATACAGAGCCATGTACGGCATTACTAAGGCTATCATTCAGGTTTTCAAAATATACAGAACATTTCTCACGAAAGAAAAAAAAGCAATCAACGTATAAAAAATGGCTCTCATGTTCGTCATATAACTGCTAGTCAGTACTCATGCAACCAAACTAGAGCGGAGAAACCAAAGCACTCCAACATAACAGACGAGCTACAATGTAGATGTACTATGCCCGAATGCAGATGTGAACAAGAAACCAAAAAACCAAAAAACCAAAGATATGACAAGTGACAACAATAATAGTGGAGCATAAAACTTCTATCACATTCTATGACAAAAGAACGAACAACAATAAAATCACTGTTCTATTAGTAAAAGAATGCACCTATAGCGCTTGTTTGGATACAACAACAGAAGGAAAAAAGCGGGAAGGGGGGAGGAGCATCAGGAATGAAGTAATGTAGTTATACTACCAAATATTTCATGTGTTAGAAGGATTTTGATATGGTTTGTATTGTACGAGGTAAATTTGATTCCTCCAATTGCTTTTAATCGAGATTGCAAGCCAAAAAATGGGTTAATAGGTTATCAATGCCATGACAATCGAAATATTGCATAAAACTAGCACAATCCTTTTTTGTTAAAAAAATCGATAAAAAACCCTTACATGCTTCTGTCTAGGAAGTCTCGTGGTTGGTGCCGGCAAAGATATAATGGGTCCATCCACATCTTCATTCGCAGGCAAGTTGAAAAGGAAATCAACAATTCTTTGTGCAGCTTCAGTTCCAACTTGTAAGCATGACTTTACCAGCTCTTCCCTTCATTTTGTCCCAGGACACAAAAAAACGCACACACCATTAATCCCTCAATCATCTTCCAAATTTCAATCACAACGTAACCAAACTTTATAGTCATTAATATCACTCCCGAAAACCTTCACAAAGACCGTAAACTCAACCAAGTTACCAATAAAACTAGATCAGATTGGAGTGATTTCTACAGCAACCCAATTGACTACGATTCATGAATCTCATAAATCTCACCATGGGCAAACACACAAAGTCATCAACTCCGTAAAAATAATACAGTGAATGTTCAAAAATCATAAAGAAGCAAACTTTATACTGACAACCTTAACATGGGCAGTAAAAAAACCTAATTACCAACAAAATTAGATTAGACTAATGGATTTCTACAGCAACCCAATTGACTATGATCGACGAATTTCGCCATGAGAATACAAACATAGTAATCAACTCACAAAATTTTTTTTACATAATTATAAATATCATAAAAAGAAAACTTTATACTAAAAATACAGTAAAAACTTAACACAGATAGTAAAAAATACCTAATTACCAACAAAATTGATTCATACTGATGTGATTATGTGATTTCTACAACAACGCAATTGACAAAATCACAGGAATTCCAACATAAGCACAAAAAAAACATTAATATTACAAGAAAAATCAATACTAACTCCGTCTCAGTCATTTATTTACCTTTAATTAAACTACCCATCACAAAGAATATAAAATGTAAACAAATAATTGAGACGGACTCGGAAAATCGAACTTTAAGCAGAAAAAACTCAACAAAAATTATAAAGAATCGAACTTTTTATACCTATTAGATGGAATAGATTTGAAATGATGATTAGGGTTGTATGCCAAAAGATTACCCCCATCAATTTGAATTTCTCTCTCAATTTCCATCTCACCCATTACTTTCTCTCTCTAAAAAACCCCTCTTTTGTTATTGTGTTTTGCTGAACTGAAAAAAATGAGAGGGTTTTATTTTTTTGCCCTAAAAAACCAAGTAATAATCCCCTGGAACGGCGTCGTTTTGGGTAAAAGATGGTTTAAAATATGTCGTTTTAAAGCCCACCAAGTCAAAGGTTGACACTTGCTATAAATTAAAACTAATCTTTAGCATTTGCCGTTTCTCTAAAACCCTTAATTGCTCAAAACCCTAGCCCCCCTTTTTTCCCTCTCTTCAGTTCATCAATCATTCAATCACCATGGTATTTACTCAATTTTTTTATCTTTTTTTTTGTTTTTAATTTTAATTTAATTTATTCAAAGTTTGTATCTTTATTGGGTTTTAGTTAGTTTATTGAAATGATTTAATTTTGTGAGTAGATTAGCTTAATTATGTGAGGAAATGTAGCTGGAATTCTGTTTATAACCTCTTCAAAGTTTGAATCTTTATTGGGTTTTAGCTCTTTATTTGATTTGAATTAGAATGTTTAATGTTGTTAATTAGATTAGATTAGCTTGATTATGTGAATGAATGTTAGTAATTTCTCTGTTTCTACTGTATAATTCCGTCGAAGTTTGTGTCTTTATTGGGTTTTTGCTCTTAATTTGAATGATCAATTTTGTGAAATAGATTAGCTTAATTATACTCCGTCCCCCAATCATTTGTTTACCTTCGATTAAAATAAAATCAGAGGATGAGTAAATGTTACTGAATTTCTCTTCAAAGTTAGTATCTTTATTGTGTTTTAGTTCCTTATTTGAATGATTAATGTTTTTAAATAGATTAGCTTAATTATACTCTCCCCGCCCCCAGTCATTTGTTTTCCTTTGATCCCCCACAAAGAATAAAAACGGTAAATAAATGATTGGGGCGGATGGTGTATGAGTGAATGTTACGGAATTTTTCTTCAAAGTTTGTAGCTTTATTGGGTTTTAGTTCTTTGTTTCAATGATAAATGTTTTAAAATAGATTAGATTAGTTATTTGAGTCAATGTTACTGTAGTTATCTCATCCAAATGTTCGTAATTTCTTCAAGGTTTGTATCTGAATGTTAACGATTTGACATAGATTAGGTTAAAAATCCATCTCCCTTTGTCTTGGTTCTTCATGTTTCTTTCGTTTGGGTGAAATCTTTTTATAGAACTTCAAGAATCAGTTGAGATGGAGACGATAAATTATGATCTTGTTATGTTTGTTATGAGGATTAACTTTAGTTGTTTATTGAATTTAATAGACTGGAGAAGCAGTAAACCCGAAAGCATACCCTTTAGCAGATTCTCAATTGACAATAACAATCATGGATCTTGTTCAACAAGCTTCCCATTTCAAGCAACTCAAAAAGGGTGCTAATGAAGGTAGTTAACTTCTCTTTTCTACTCATTTAACTGATTAATCTTTGTGTTCAACTTTCAATAAATGTTTGTTCCTAAAGTTTTGGATGGGTTGCTGTATCTGACTAAAAAGAGGCTGAATTATGCTTTTTTTTTTTATGATACAGCTACTAAGACTTTGAACAGAGGTATTGCTGAGTTTGTGGTCATGGCGGCTGATACTGAGCCTTTGGAGATTCTTCTTCACCTTCCCTTGCTTGCCGAGGACAAGGTATATTTCGATTCGTCTTTTACAATGAAAGTTGTAAAGATTTCCGTTGGTTGATGTGCTTTCGGATGGAATTTTTGGGTTTTCTTGAATATGTTGAGTTATTGTTTCACAGAATGTGTTGTTGGGTTTAACTTGAACTGAATGATGCTATGTTTTTCTTACACTGTTTCCTAATTTGTTAGGATTGAAGTGGGTTGTATGTTTTGCTTCTTGAAGTTTAATTTTGTACGCGTAGTTTTTTAGGTATGACGAAAAGGAACACGATGTTTTAAACCAAATTAAACCTTGAGAAACATGATGTTGAACTTCTGTTTTTTTTATCATGCCCATGTTTCCTCTTCTTTTTTCAATAGTGGCTCAACATCGCCATTTCTTTTTCCACCATTACCGCCAAATCAGTAGTAGGCCAGTGCCATAGTCACTTCCATGGGAACAAGAAACCGTCACATTCTGTTCCCGTAAACAAACATTGACACCTGCCATTCCTTTCTATGATGGTAGATAGGTGTTTCCTATTTTTTTAATTTCACACAAAGTATATTTGCACTATCAATGTTGAATAGGAGCTTTTTACTTTCTTTTCTCCATTTGATTGTAGACGTTTTTCAAAATCCTCCTCACATTTTAAATGACGTATACAATCAAATGAAACAGAAGAAGTCGGTGATCTAGTGCTGTAGAAGTAAATAGTTTCTGGTTTTGATGTTGTTTGATGTTTCTTTGATGAATCAAAGTTATCTCTTATATATTTTCTCGACATCAAATTCTGGATACTTAAAGCTGCTTTTTTTTTCCTCTTCTGCAGAATGTTCCGTACGTATTTGTTCCGTCAAAAGAACAGCTCGGCCGAGCATGTGGTGTTTCCAGGCCCGTGATTTCTTGTTCAGTGACATCTAACGAAGGAAGCCAGTTGAAATCTCAAATTCAACAACTCAAGGTGAATAATCCATTTTTCGTATATGTGATTTCCTGTTCTTGATTTTCATAGACTCGAGTTCAGAAACACTAATCTCTATTTTCAAACACAAATGTAGGATGCAATTGAGAAACTCTTGATCTAAGGGAGGGAGGTTTTCAGAAGCCTGTTCGGAGTGATAGGCCTCTTGGATTGTAAACGTTGGCTCCTTGGAGGCTTTGACTGATCTTGTTGTGCCACTAGGGATACTCGTCTTTCTTTTCTTTTTGTTTTTTGTTTTCTCATCTCGAAACTTTGGTAGGTAGTTGATGTTGGTGAAAGTGGTATTTGCGGAGAACTGTGATGTGAACTAAATTTATAGTGTCGATTGTTGTTTACCGTAACAGACTTTGTGCTTGAGTTACAAGTTTGTGCTATTGGGATATCCCCTTTGTTTTTGGTTTTCTCATCTATCAATCGTTGTAACTTGTAACCATGCAACCAACCTCAACGACTCAACTCGTCCCCAACTCCCCATTGGTCTTGTGCTCTCCTTTCATTTCAATCATTTGTTTGTACACTAATATTACCATCATTTATTTCATTATTTGTACACTAATGATTGGGGTAATTGGGTCGGAAGGAATATGTTTAGCTTACCCTAGTGTTTCTCTTTTAGAGATCTTGCTCGATTTCTAGCCAAATCTCTGTAAATTACCTTCTGAAGTATGATGTCCTAACCGTCTTGTCTTTATTTTTCATAGAAGGTATGATCAAGGATTCGATTCGCAATCGCAAAATCTTAATAACAGCCTTAATCCAAAATAGTCTAATTTAATTGATCATTAATTTTGATATGAGACAGTCTCATATTAAGCTGATCGTGAGACCTCTCATATACGACACATGACACATTAAGGCCTAAGTAAAATGTTACAGGATTTAAGTAGGTTATTTGGATTGTCTTTTAGTTATATTTATAGATTTTTTTGCTTCTTGGGAATTTTTCGTGGACACGCCACAATGAATAACATGTCTGTTCAGTGTCTCTATTTAAGATTTATCGACCCTACGTGAACCTTATTTTAACTTGGAAGTTTAAATCCGGACCAACCAAGAAATTTTCTTAACATTATTTTAGAAAAAAGATTCAAAAGTTTTGGTGGGTGTTTCTCATCACTTAGGTTGAAACATAAGTTGATGACTTCTTATTTTAAAGGTTTATGGATATTTTTATCGGAATATGTTTTCTCCATTTTAGATGCGATAGGTTAATATTCGGTTGGAAAAGATACTTCAAAAGAAGAACTAATGTTTTTTTGGTTCTCTCACATTGCTCACGAATAAGAGTTCTTTGTTTATATATTTTCATGCGCTATCCATTGATAAATGTGTTGTACTAGGGAAACTTTAATCAAATTCACCACTCAAAAAGTGTCGAATTGTGCCAGACTCGGTTCTTTCCTCCCCCACACCCCAATTCAACGATTTTGTCCCCTCTGGGATATCTAATAAATCAACGAATTTTCTAATTATTGATATATTGATAACGAAGCGAATATTTAGCATCAAAGTGGACGTGCCGGAGTGGTTATCGGGCATGACTAGAAATCATGTGGGCTTTGCCCGCGCAGGTTCGAATCCTGCCGTCCACGTTTTTTTAATTTCTTTTGCAAACTACAAAGCCGACATACATCGGCAACATTGGGATTCAAATATCAGTCAATTGATCGGGATCTTCTCGTTGAGCCAATGATTGTGTGCAATTCTCTTCTCTCCATTAAATATCCATCGTAACGGTCAAGTTTTCGTCTAGGCAAAAATATGAAAGAGCAGCTAATCTACTACGGAGTATAAAGTACTTTGATATTTGTTAGAAAAACAATCTAACATTTATACTGTAGTTTTTAACTCGCCTTTGATTCTCTGTTTACTTTTCTAATATGGATGACGATCATAGAATATTATTAAATTAAATAATAACGAAGAATTATAGTCGGCTTTCTAAGAATTGTTAAATTAGTTTTTTTTTGTCAAACATTACCTACAATTTAAGTATCTTTTTTAAGGAACTACCTAAAATTTAGATCTTTTTGTCACACTCTACCAAAATTACTCTTCAGGTATGAAAAGGTGAAAATAAGCGATTTTAACTTGGTGTTATAATAGCTTTGTAGTTTTTTTTGCTAAAGTGTATTAATACTTAACCTCTTCTCTAAAATTATAGGCTCGTATCACTAGGATAAAGATAATTATGGATTATAAAGGCGACGATAATTAAAGTAATTTCGCGGAAAGTATAGTGAAACTTACTAACTTAGGTTAAGCATTAGTACGTATAGTTTAGCAAAAATAAACTCAAGACTATGATATCGCCAAGTAGTTAAAATCGCTTATTTTCACATTTTCATGCTTAAACGTTGAAAGTATTGCTTCAAAAGAAGCTCTTCCCACATTGGTATAATTGGTGGGATTGTTAGAAGTGTTGGAATTCTATGCGGTTTTTAGTAGTGCTTGGCATAAAAAATCTAAATTTTAGGTTTTAAAAAAAAAATGAAACTTTAAATAGTGTGTAACAAAATACTCTTGTTAAATTAATCAATCACGACTATTCAAAAGGTCCTAGAGCGAGCTTCACTTTAATAATACATGGAGGTCGGCTACCACAAGATCATTTTTATGCGATCTCGACCCGCTGCGTAGTGTGATGCCTCCCATTTCTTTTCATGCCTACTCATCTTTCTCAATTATTATTGTATATACAGAATGTCTCCCATGTGACCAATTAACCGTCACAAGCTTGTGAGGTCGCACAACTCTTCTCCAGCTTGCAATCTCACTTGCTTTCCCACTTATATTTAGTGAAAGGTTATAAGCTTGTGACGAAAAGTGTTCGTCACAAATGAGAATTTGTGTTGTATATATATATATATATTTAACAAAAACCAGATATAAAAATACTGTAACACGGTGCTTTAATAACTTATTGTAAGATACAGATTATTATTAGTAGGGTTGAACAAGTTCAGTCTCAGGCCGAGGAGATAGATTCATAGAATGCACGGACGTTTATGATAGATTATAATTTATAAATGATTCTATCCTCCATATTAGTAACAAATTTTTGTGCTTTCGGCTTAATTGAGGATAAAATGGGTCTAAAGGTGGGCATCCCATCTTCTAGTGCAATGTGTTACAATGGTGGATGCTAGACCGGATTGTTATAAATGGTATTAGAACAACCCTGCGATCGTGTGTTCTTTATCAATCGGGAAATTAAGTAGTTTATGATATGTTTATAAGTTATTCAGCCTACCACATTAGTAACACGACCTTGTAATATTGGGGCCGCTAAAGTGAAGACAAAATGGGCCTTTTGAGCATCCCATCTTTAAGAGGGTTGTATTACGATGATGGTGAATCGGGTTGTTATATCACATTTATTTAGGGTTCAATCGTCCTTCTTCATTTTTTTATGTTTGGTTTTCGGTCTTGTTCAAGACCACTAATTTAGGTTTGGATCGATGAAAAGTAGCATCAAGAAATGCAAAAAAAAAAATTGTGGACACTAAATTGAAAATTATTCAAATTTTTTTTTTTTCAAATAAACGCACTATATTGTGCGTAAGAATTGAACCCCAAATTTCACAACTGAAATAAAAGAACTCTTATTCTCAAAATTATCCAAATATTTATGCATTGATTGATTTTATACGATGGATTAAGTTTGAGTGGAGCACTTTGATCATGTGGAGTGTTTCCTTATACTCTTATTAGCATGCATGGCCGGTGCACAGCCAATATATTGTTGTTCGGATTTTGCTAGCTTCCTCATCAAATCTCAGTGGCAAACTCCAATCATTCTTAACCACTTTTTTCATTCTAACATTTTTATAATCTTTTTTTTTTTTGATAAATTGAATCTGAAAAATCAATTTGATTTCATTGTTTAATGTTGTTAGAACACATTAGATTG
>LHUT01004068.1:0-14708 GCA_001412135.1 Silene latifolia subsp. alba
CTAGTGGATATCCATTATCTCAATAGATTTCTCTATAGTCTAAGTCTCTCAGGACACTCTATATTAGAATAATAAACGTCTATAATATGATATGAATGAAAGTTATCGTGATGAGTTATGAAAATGGAACATCAAAACTCATGAAAAGTTTACTTGAAGTAAATTGTTATTGTGTCAACTTGAAGTTTGAGCATATGAAAATTCAAACGCAAATGATTTTATTGTCGAATATGTGAAAATCCCTTATGGGCAAAATGTACCATAATAGTTGAAAAAAGAATATAGTGAAAGTCTATCTATTTTTAGGATGCCAATCCATACATAAGATGATTTGGCAAGAAAGATCAATGATTTTTCAAGATTAGTTGTTAATTAATAATCGGATTGATTCTTTTGAAATAATCAATTCAAAAATGACAACTACACTCTACATCTAACTAGATTTTTCGTCCCAAATAATTTTTCCTAGCAAGTTAATGAGGTTGTATTATAAGCGCATTAATAGGCTATAGTCATAGTCATTGCGATTGCTGTGATGATATAGTGATAGACCAATAAAAGTATGCCATATGTTGAAAAGAACATCTATCATAAGTGCGGAAATGGTTTTTGAGAGGAAGATTTCAGACTCAATATGAATGACAATGTTCAGATTATGGGTTGCGATGAACATGATGATTGAAATTATCAAGAAATTTTTACTAATTGATGATATAAAGTTTATCAACTACGATTGATTATATTCTAACAAACAAGAAGTTACATAAAAGTAAGGATCATTTAAAGATATATCAAGTTTTGTAATTATCAGGGGGAGTATGTAGGACGCGATTTACTCTATTTCCTTATTCATGATTTTGTCCTACTGGGGTTTTCATGGAAATGTTTTAATTAGAGAGTTTGTTATGGCGTGTTTACTGAATTGTACTCTTTCCTTTACTAGCTCTTTTTCCATTGGGTTTTTATAAAACGGTTTTTAACAAGGTAATTTATTCAATAATGGACATCGACGGGAGTGTTATGAAATATTATTTGGTGGTTATCCATTATCTCAATAGATCCCTTTAGCGTCTAAGTCTCTCAAGAGACTCTATCTTGGGAAAACTTTATCTCAGGTATATAGTACTCTATCTCTTATATGTTGTATTAGTTCTCTCTTTTATGTATATAAATCGAGATCATTATATTTGAATAATACACACAACATATTATAACTCTCTACCTCATATTTATAATTCTCTCTTCTCCTTTATTCTCATCATTATATCTATCTATCATCAATTACTGACGACTATTAAACAATCAATGTACCAAACTATAACCGCATGCAGTTTACACTAATTCCTTTTAAAAATTTAATAAGTCTGTGCTATAAAATATTATGATATGCTTAGTAATAGAAAGAATTACCCGGTTTCGTTAAAAAAGTTGTTAAGTTGATCCCATCTGGACAATGATAAGCAGCCTTTGCTGAAGCCAAACAACGTATAGGTAGTGTTTTGAGCAAAGGGTAAACAAGGTTCCTTTTGTCCAACTGTTTCATATGTTAATTCATCTTCTAACGTTCCACCTACCCTCAGTCTCAAGGGAGAAAATGCTGCACAAAAAATTTTCATTTAAAAAATTATTTCTATTATAATACAAGAAAGCTAGTGTTTACCGACCATCAAAATCGGTCGGAAAACAAACTTCTGACTGATTATTGTTATTTCTGACCGTTTTCAAGTCATGCGAAAAGATGGTCGAAAAATGCTACTCCCCCATTCTTGTAATTTATAATATTTGTAACGAATTTTTTTAAAGAAATTTATTTATATTTGTAATTAATAAGAATTGTGTTAACCAGTTAACATAAAATAAAAATCGTGCTAAAAATAACATCGTTTTCTATTTTTCTAACTTATTTTACGTTGTTCAATTATCTAGTCACATTGATCAATATCTTCAAGCAATGTATTGTACATCACATTATCACGAAGGTTATTTTTTTCTACCTATGAAAATCGAATATTCCGCAATATAAGCTGAAAAAATTGATTACTAAGACTAACTTCGGAATGTAAAACGAGGTAAAGAGGTTATACAAATTTAGATTGTTCTTTGTTTTGATGAATGATACGCACATTCATAAATTCTATTATTTTTAGAATACAAATAAACGTGATATGATAAGCATTTGTGTTTAACTTTACATAGAACTTTGTCCAAATTGTTCTTATTATTTGAAAATAAAAATACAAGACTCCGTATGTGTGTGTGTGTGTGAAATATAACGAATTCATGATTCTATTTTCCTAGTTTCAATTAGTCATATCATATGTGTCTTACCAATTAAATTAATTGTTGTATCCTTTCAATATTGAACTACATCCGCTAAATATGCTAGAACCATAAACAAGAGTTCTTGCAACATTGTCGAGACTTTGTGCATACCTTTAACTGCGTTCTTCAGGATGGTATTATTAAGATCCTGTTTCATTTTAAGCAGTTAAACGAAATCAATCATTGGTGACTTGCTGAGATAACTACTAAAATGTACACAAATTCACAATTAAAATCGTTGCATAACTTGTATGATACGAAGTATATAATAAATTTATATGAAATACTTTACATTTTAATAATACCCTCTTTACAAACGAATAAAAGCGTAAAGATACCAATTAAGATAGAGAGAATTATATTTTATGGAACCTGTTTTATTACGGAGTATCATTTAATGAGGTGTACAAGCTATTGTTATTTATAAACGAACAACCAAAAGATTGATTTGACAAACTCTCCTTAAAAGCATGAAAAGTAAAAAAGCAATCATTTTCTGTTGAAAAAACTAGCAAATAACCACAATTCGTTTATAAATATGTTGGATACAACAATCAATCTAATTACTTAATTTTTCTTTATATGCTTGATATGGTTAGCTTATAAAAGTAAAATGACTGACATAATAATTAATAATCTATATTATTAAAGAGATTTTAGTGTTGATATAATTAGGAATCTTAACCGTGTTAGGATTAGAGTCGCGATAGTCTTATTAGGAATAACGAAACATTACTAAAACTAGGAGAATTAATTTTATTATTTCCTATTTGTAGTAGAAGGTATTTACTTTTCTAGTCCTATTAGGAGTATTGTTTCCTATTTTCAGTTAATGTACGAATAAAGTACTTAGAGAGCCATTACGAGTCAAGGATGTTTTCCATGTCAATTAGGAGTATTAAGTCTAAGCAAAACTCGTTTTCTTAGATTAATTATGAGTCAGTTTACTTAGCTATAAATAGTTTATACTCAATATTTATTATCAAATAATTGAAATAAAAAAAAAACAGTTTTCGTTTAAAGTTGTGTAAGCTGTGAATTCTAGTAAGATCGAGGCGGTGTCAAACTGGGAGGCACCGAAGAATGTTGCTGAAATTCGGAGTTTCTTGGATTTTGCTGGGTATTATAGGAGGTTCGTGAAATATTCTTCCAATATTGTTAGGCCTATTGTTGTTAAACTCCTAATACGGATCGTAGGATCTTATGATTCTACGATCCAAAAAGTAATGACCGATCCCAAGCAATCCTAGGTAGGATCTTAATTTTTAGGATCTTACGATTCAACTTGCGTCAAATTTATTTAAATTAAAATCTTAACCTGATCCTACGATCCTACGATTATACGACCTGATCCTACATTATTAACATTTCAATATTTTCAGTTACTAAAATTTAATATATGACTTTTAAGATAGGAGTCTACTATAAACGAGAATAATTAGGAGGCATATGCTAATATAATAATATTTTGAGATTTAAGCACGAGATTTTAACATATTTTGATAACACACTTATGTATTTTAGTTAATTTGTAGGATCTTACAATTTTACGATCCGATCCTACCGATTCAATCCTAGGAAGGTCATCGATCCAAAGTAAGATCCTGATCCTAACAAAATTACCTATGAAAGCTTTAATAAGGAAAGAGACCATATTTCGATGTGATGAGAGTGTTCCAAACCTTAAAGGAACGTTTGACTACAGCTCCTATCCTAGCTTTGCCAGAGGGAAATGAGAACTTCGAAGTTTATACTGATGCTTCGAAGAATGGATTGGGGTGTGTCTTGATGCAAAATGGGAAAGTCATTGCCTATGCTTTGAGGCAATTGAAGTCGTATTAATAGAACTATCCTACCCATGATTTATTAAAGTGTTTTCAGATCATAAGAGTTTGAAATACATCTACACTCAGAGGGAGCTGAATGTGTGTCACAAAAGATGGATGGAGGTTATTGGTGACTATAATATGGAGATTATCTACCATGAGGGGAGGATTAATGTAGGTATAGATGTCCTGAGTAGGAAGAGTGTGCATTCGTTGTGCACTACCATGTCATTAATGAAATTGAAAGATGAAATGACGAATATGGGGATCCATATCATTCGCAAGACAAATGCCATTGGAGATTTTACTATAGAGCCCGAAATTTATGATGACATCAAGAGAAAATAGGTGATTGATGCCAATATTCGGGAGTGGAAGACCATAGTGGAGAAGGGTACTATTTCGATATTTTCGATCCATACAGATGGGTGTAATAACTCAAATATTTAAGATAATTTCAAATATCATTTGGTTACTTTTTTATTGTTTTTATTAAAAGATTTTCAACAAAGTCGGCTACGTCGTTTGACCAAACTCTACGCTTATACTAAATCCCACCGCCTAAGAACTTTAAGAAAACACATTCTCTTTTATCAGGCTCCCACTTATCCAATTATTTTTGTTTCTGCCAAGCTCTTGTTCCTTGCATTCTTCAGTTTTACAATCCTTATCATAATAATCATCTAGATCATCAAAGATCAAACTTCCCAATCACGATCAAATTATAGCATCTGATTTGAGGACATCATCAAACCGTATTTCCTTCCGTCCGTTTTATGAAGCCTTTTCTTATTGTTCCACACTATTTCAATGATGTTTATAATCTTTTACGAGCGTCTTCGTATCACTTTTAAGGTAATACGATTCTACCAATCCTATTACTATTAATGCCGATTTTGGGTTGTATGATTATATGCTAATCTCTGCAACTAATTGGAATTTATGTGGTGAAATTTATTTTACCTAATGATAACTATTGTTATTAGGTATATTAATTGCAATAGTAATAATAATATTTTGACCATTATTGGTGAGATGAGTTGGGCTAGAGAAATTAAGGGTTAGTTATGTTATGGCTTCTATGTATAGGCTTCGATGTAATTATATTGAAGACTAATTAGTAAAAGGTTGAAGCAAGATAATATTTGGCTTGTTGGTTCATGATAACGAGGAGGAAAGTGTAAGTGTATCAATGAGATGTCAATTTATAGTATGCTCCATGATGATGGTTAATTGTTCATAGGATATTATTAGCAAAATAGAAATGGTATGAATAATTGGTAATAGTGTGCGGAGAATATCATTAGCCTTTAATGGTGATGATGGTTATATCGATACTTGATATTTGGATATTTTTGGCATCGAAATTGAATTGTGGTCCTCTATGGTCTTGATTTGCGGGTGAGTAGCTCGGAGTGTTACTTCAAGTGTTTAACACCTCTTTTAAAGAACATTTGACAGTATGACATTGATATTGAGATTTGGGTACTCTTATTATATTAATTTATAGGGCCTATGTGCTGAGTTATCTTTTACGGTCCAGAGACCAAGGTTATTGAGTTATTTATATCGTCTGGAATCATTATTGAGATGGAAGTATTGTCTCATTTTTTTAACCGCTAGTTATTCACTCACTCCTTGTCCGATCTTCTGTATATGTAGCTTAGTTAACCTACAAAGAGTAGCCTTTTTGCTTTACCTATTCATTATAGTAGTAGAAGACTAGAATAACCTATGTTTTTGTAGAATTGTATATTGAGGTTGTAGGTAGTTGCAGAGGCAACAATGCTCAATGCTCAGAAGTTGGAACTGATGAGAGTATTTATATTGAGTGTAGCAAAGAACTAATTAAATTACCTGTAATTAGCCAACCTATATAATGGTTATTTTATTCTACCCAAGGAATATATTTTTTCCCTTTCTTTCAGTATTATTTATTATTTGACCGTCGTGTTTCATATCATTTTTATGTTTGGTTTTTAGCTAATATTGTTAGAGATAAAAAGCCTCTTGCAAGACTTTGGTAATAAACATGTATGAGATCATTTCAAAACTGATAAGTAAAGGGCCACTAAAAGCTGAAACTAGGAAATGGTAACTGATGATACAATATACTCCGGAGTTCACTATGTAAATAGGATCGCTGGCATTAAAGTACTCCGTAGTTACTAGCTAATAGTGTTATTGAGGATATATAGTGCACATAGTTTAAGGTTATAACTTATTTAGTGTAACCGCTAAAGTTTAAAGTTATAAGATTAGAGGATTATAGTTTGGCTCACCACCCGCAATAGCGAGCCGGGCATATAAAGATATCTTCACGGTATTATAGTTTGGCTCACAACCCGTAGTGGCGAGCCGGGCATATGAAAATGCCTTTAGAAGATTATATCTGGCTCACAACCCGCAGTGGCGAGTCGGGCATACGAAAATGCCTTTAGAAGATTATGGTTGGCTCACAACCCGCAGTGCGCGAGCTAGGCATACGAAAATGCCTTTAGAATATTATAGTTTGGCTCACAACCCGCAGTGGCGAGCCAGGCATACAAAGATGCCTTCGGAGTATTATAGTTAAGCTCACAACCCGCAGCGGCTCCCGGGCAAACAAAAATGCCCTTATTTGTTGTAAGAGTGAATCCTACCTAAGGCCTCAGTCATTAGATACTCTTGTTAGGCCTGACATTTAAATTATGTTGTTATTATGTTATATAGTATTATATATTATATATTTTATTTTGTTAAGTTCACTTTTAAGGCGAGATGGATCGACAATCTTGTATAAAAGATTAAGGGTCTTGTTAACAAGTTGACATTGGCTTATTATGTGTTAGACGAGACACGAAACTGGCTGACTGAGTAATACTCGTATGGTTACGTCAACACAGATTTGGGTTGTTGTCGAGTAAAGTTGATATATACGATGAATTACATGGTCGGGGCACTGACTATGTATGTCTTTAGTAGTGTAGCATGGAATAATGTTGCAGCTTGCTTGAGTGGACCATTCAATTGGTATGAGGTTTGATAATGTGAGAACGCAGATGTTCGTAGGATGACACATGGTTATGTGATATAGATGTTCAATTGTTTACAATTTTATATCATTGTATCAAAGATTTAAGTCCGTGGCCAATCCTTCTTGCTAACTTATTAGTATCGAGTAAGTAAAGTTTCTTACTTACTAGCACTTGAATTTGGCGTCTTTTGTTCAAACCATTTTTTTTGTAGAGACAAAATTAGTTCATTTGTTTTATCATTGGAAATACAAAACTAAAGAATTCTTTTTTTTTTCCTTTTGTTCTAATATTAAGGTAGTGACTACTACTCAGCTACTGACGTGTTTTTCCCTTTTGGGCTATCCATTATGTGAGTGTAGGTCTCTCTGTATTCTGGTTTCTTTTCAGGTGACCTCCACCGCGATTCAAAAGGTTTCAAGTCAAGAATTTATTTAAAGACTTTGTAAAAGTTTATTCTGATTTGTATTATTTAATTTTGAAAAGGATTTGTAATAAGAGACTTTGTGTATTAATTATAATGCCCCTCTATTTTGGCCCAGTATTGTATATAATTATATGTTTTTAATTAGCCAAAAATGAGGGGTGTTACAATGGGAGTATTCGATTTGATGAGAGGTGGTGTGTACCAAATGATGTTAGGTTGAAGAATCAGATTATGCCGGAGACTCATTTCACTCCTTATTCGGCACATCCGGGAGGTAATAAGCTCAATAAGGACTTGAAAAAGATGTTTTGGTGGTCCGGAATGAAGAATAAAGTAGCGGAGTTCGTCGCTAGGTGTTTGACTTGCCAGAGATTCAAAGGGGAGCAGCGGAGACCGCAAGGTAAGATTAAGCCACTTGAGGTACCTGAGTTGAAATGGGAATCAATTTATATGGACTTCATTATGGGGTTACCAAGAACTCGGCAGGATAATAACATGATCTAGGTGATTGTCGATCGTCTGACAAAGTCAGCTGATTTTATTCCAATGAAAGATACTTGGAGTAAGATTCAGCTGGCTAATGGATACAGAAAGGATGTGGTAAGACTACATAGGGTACCAAATGATATTGTGTCGGATAGAGATGCGAGATTTATATCACGGTTTTGGCAAGAGCTCCAGGATCTGATGGGGATTACCTTTAAGAAAGGCACGACATTCCATCCTGTGACAGATGGTCAAAATGAGAGGACCATCAAGACCTTAGAATATATGTTGCGAGCTTGTGTAATGGAGTTTGGTAGAAGTTGGGAAGATTAACTTGATTTGATTGAGTTTTCATATAACAACAGTTATTACATGAGTATTGGGATGGCCCAATTCTAGGCACTTTATGGAAGGAAGTGTAGGAGTCCAGTGTATTGGGATGATAGCACTGAAGCTGTGATTTTGGGACCACAAATGGTATAACATATGATGAGAAAGTACATTTGATTCGACCAAAGATGAAGGCGGCTAAGGATTGGCAAAAGAGTTAAGCGGATTTTCATAGTAGGGATATTGAGTTCGAGGTGGGTGACAGAGTTCTTTTGAAAGTGTCACATATGCACGGTGTTATGAGGTTTGGAAAGAGAGGTAAGTTGAGCCAAAAATTCTTAGGGCCATATGAGATTTTGGATTGGATAGGTGAAGTGGCTTATCGGCTAGCTTTGCCAATAGCTCTTGATCGCATAATGTGTTCCATGTGTCACAACTTCAAAAGTATGTGAGTGATCCATCTCATGTGCTTGAAGTGGAGAATATTAAGCTCGATGAAGCGCTTACTTATGTGAAAGTGCTAAAGGATATATCGGATCGAAAGGTGCGCAAGACAAGGAACGGTGAAACCATTTTGCTTGAGGTGTTATGGTCTAACCATAATGTTGAAGAAGCTACATGGGAGCCGGAAGACACAATGAGGGAGCGTTACCCACATCTCTTTGATCAGGTATGTTAGTTACGAGGTCGTAACCTTTGTCTTTTAAAGGGGGTAGGAGATGATCGCGTGTGTTTTGGGTTGTTTTGAGGTCAGTTTTGGTTATGGTTCGAGTTTTATGGTTATAGTTTTGTTATGTTTAGGGGTATGGTTGGTGTTCTTTACGATTTGCATAGTTAGTAGTCTAGTTTATACTTGGTTGTACAGGTATTTGTGTGAACTTCTGGGACAAAGTTTGTTTTTAAGGATGGAAGACTGTAATACCATAAATTTCTGAGCATAGTGAACTCAGTCGAGTAGGTTGTACTCGATTGAGTGGGTCATCGAGTGTTTTGATGCATGCTACTGCTTTGGGTGCACTCGGCCAAGTATGTGAGATACTCGTTCGAGTAGGACGTACTCGGTCGAGTATGTCTGGTACTCGGCCAAGTGCTGGTCTGACGGGTTATTGCTGCGGTTTTGATTAAAATGATTAGAGAAATATAAAAGATGTGTTAAGCAGTTTCTAATCAGTTTTTAAATCATTTCCCACAAAACCTAAACTACGTAACTACGTTCTCTAATCATATTCATCATTTCCAAGGCCAAAGGTGATCGATTGGGAGTTTTACATCTTATTTTTCGTGTCTCTCGCTGTAGTAAGTATTCTTAATGCTTTATCAATTTGTTGTTATAAGTTAACCAAACCCTGATTTGGGTTGATTTGGAGATTAAGGGGTGATTAGTGATGGTTTGTGAGTAGCATTATTTGATTATCATTGTTAGGTGACGAGTTTGTAGAGGAGCAGTTCTAGCCTCGATTTGTTGTACTTGCTTGGACTTGCTAATCAGGTAGGGTTTCCCTACTCAGCTGTTTGTATAATTGTTTATAAGTGGTGTGGCAATGTGTGATTTCATTAACGTGATTATTGTGGTGTTTCGTTATCATTTGACATTGTTGATATTGATTGTGGAGCCATTGTTGGGAGATGGACTTCACCCCCATGATCGCCCCTTGTATCTCCCGTCATAAGGGAGGTGTGCACATTAATGACCTGGGTTCGCCCATTGCGATGAGCACGGGTTTAGGTGGCAATGCTGCGGTCTACCACTGGCCGTGTAGGTACCTGTTGTGATGGGTGACCTGGCACATCCGGGTTGTGATTCAAATAGTGATACATGGAGGTTGAAGATTTGTGTTCATACAAGATTGAATTGGTGTTTATATGTTGTTATAGCTTGTGAATTATTATATGGATAACTGACCCCTTTATTGTTTTGAAAACTGCGGTGATCCATTGGGGATGGTGAGGAGCTCATTTAGCAGGTTTGGATGATTGGGCTACATTGCGGGATGAATGAGATGTCACTGAGTCTAGCTTTTGCCGTAGCTTCCGGTGATCGCTAGTAGACTTTATTTTATGACAGTTTGATTATATACACATTTCATTTGAGGTTTGAGAGGTTGTAACTAGATTTATTATACTTTATACCTTTCTGTTTCATTATGTTATCTGTGATGCTTACTACCTCGAGTAACTAAGATGGTAGCACCTCTGTTTACTATGGTAGACCTTAATAAGGCACATTGGTAGATGGAGGTGTTACAAGTGGCTACAAAGGAACAATGTAGAAAAAGGGGTGGCCACAAGGGTACAATTTTTCAGAGGGGTGGCCATAAGGGTGCCCATGTTTATGAGGGGTGGGTGACCAAGGGTGAGCAAATTCGGTGTTGATCATAAGATCATGTGATGATAGTTTGGATATTTTGATGCAATTATTAGAAGGTAGAGGATAGAAGAAGGGTGGTAGGTGGTTGCAGCGGAAGAGGATCGACTCTTAAGGCGTTAACCTTAATCAAGAGTACGAGGCTTTGAAACCATAATAGAATTAAAGAATTTAGAGAATGGTTTTTATTAATTGTGAATTGCATAACTAACAAATTGTACAAGCTAGGTTTATATACTAATTACACAAGAGCAACAACTAACCTAATACAACATATACCGTAATGCATGGCTGAAGAATAGGAAATAAATTCAATAGTATATTAGACAATATATGTGCCAACTATTATGATCACAAGAAGATAATAAAATAACTTTAAATAATATTTTCAGTACACAAAATTTGCACGAGTTTAAAACTAGTAATGTAATTATGCTCTTTCATGTACATGATTTACTTAACATGGACATAATTGACAATTTTATCCCTAGCATTTCAACAACTTTTCTACAATTTACTTCACCTTTTCAATTTTCTTTCGCCCATTAACCACAACCCACAACCACCACCCCCTCTCTCAATTACTCTACCGACTAATTCTCAGCACACCGCCGGCCATACTGGCCAGCCTGACCCACCGGGTGCCCGCCACCCAGCCAAACCCCACCGAAATCAGACCCCCTAACAACCCACATCCGCCTACACCTAGCCTGTTGCCCCCTCACTAGCCACCTTGTAATGCCGGCAACCACCCTTCTTCCTCGTCTACCTACATAGTCGACCACCACAAGCCTGAAACCGCCATTTCCACCACCTTAGGCAGCCTTTCTCACAACCCTAATTTGTATTTATCTAATTTTATTAACCCTAAATTAGTTTCATTTTCTTGTTTGTTATAGTTGATGCATGAATAACTAAGTTAGAATCATTACTTGAGTTAGTGATTGATTAATATGAGAAATAATATTCATAAGTGGGTAATTTAGTTCTATTTGATTAATTTGGAGAGAAAGTGGGGGGGGGGGGGGGGGGGTTTTTTTTTTTTTTTTTGGGAGGGGAGGGGGGGGGAAAATTTTTCATTTTTTTGGGAGGGGGAGGGAGGGAAAAATTTTTAAAAAAAATCTAAAAAAGGTCACATTTGGATTTAAAAAGAAAAACATTTAAATTTTCCAACACGCGTTTTTTAGTATTTTTTGAAAAGTATTTTTGAAGGGTTTTTTTTTATATGTTTGAANGGTAAGGTAGGGAAAAATATTGACAAGAATCCATGAAAGAGTAAAACTCGTAGTTAAAAGAGAAACTATGTAAATTCTCCACACACGGTTTTTAGTATATTTTGCAAAGATATATAGTAGCAGTTACCTTTATAACGTTGTATAATTGGTTAATAGTTTATTGTAGAGTATTTAATATATTAATAGCTTGTCCAAAATAAACTATTGACCCTTCATTTTCTCGGAATTCGAGATCACGAGACTTTAACTGATTAATTATCACAAATTATAAAATAAGATGGTCTTATTAGCATAGTTGTATAGGACAATTGTTTTTTGGGTTATAATTAATTTACTACTACTAAATTAATAAACTATATATCCTACAAAAGAGCTTTTGTATATTGAACAACGATCTACGATCTTGCACAATAATTACTTGATTCATCTCTTAGTCTACGATACTATCTTATCACATCGTGTACTTTTATTCTCCGACCATGAATGTACATTATTATAAGATCACTTTTTCATATAGATGATGTAAGTCGAGCAAAATAAATATCTAGCCAAATAAAAAAGAATATAGAAAAACGGGCTTACGAGATGAAATATAGAAATTTGAACGTCTTCAGGAATAAAGGTGAAATAATCCAATGTAACACAAATATAAGCATCATCTGTTTCTCCAATAATGTCTTTGGTATCAATAGTGATGCTTGCATGATTAGCATCTTTCTTGTACGAAGATGAAGATCCAACCGTCCCTAATAAAACACACACAACAATTAAAATCAGAGAGATGAAGTTCATCATTTTACGTATAATATTAGAAATTTTATTGTTCTTTATTTTCTTTAGAACATATATTAATAGTAAAAGAAAATCTACCCTTGATTTACGGTAGCTAAACTATTTTAAACCAAGAATTTTAACTGAAATTTCCAAACTCATCAAAAGAACATCAAATTATTACAAGCTACCTTTATATAATACACACATATACGTTCATTACATGTGTCATTATTTTATCAAAGCACTTTTTTATGAACCTTTTCATTCTTTAACTAGTTTTGCTACTCGTGAAAATCAAGTGTTATTTTTTCGCCATTTTTCGATATATTTATTTTTCCCTTAAATCTAATTGGATTGTTTGTAGTCGGCAATTAGTGACTACCTACATTATTGCACATGCAATTGTATATGAATGTATGAAATGTATATGGTGGGATCAACTCGTATCTCCTTTGTTATTCTAGGTTGAAAACAAAATAGTTGTTGTCATGATAATTTCCTCCTTAAGGTTGAAATCACGTCATGATAAATAACATTACGAGTCATTTAAAAAGGTTAGAAAATTGAAGTTCAAAATAACATTATGTCATCTATTTAATTACTATTCCTCTATAGTTAAGAGTTGTAGATAAACTATATAGTACTTACTACGTACAATTGCAATTTACAAATGATATGTAGACAATGAGTTGTGTTTTGTTATTTACTCTACTACCAACCACCATTTTTGTTATTATAAGTCAAAATAAACATCTGTTATAAACACAATGTGTGACCAATAACAAATTTACATGTACAATAATGTGTTTGAATGGACGAAAAAGGAAGGATTTGTCGTCAAGGCAAAAGGCCATGAGATGCAAAAGAATCAAATAATACAGTTTGGTAATAATCATCTCTCTCATTAACAACATTAGGAATTGTCAACCTTCTTTACTTTGAACTTCTTATACTAAAATCCATTTGACAACACTACAAATATCAACACCTTTAGCTAAAAGTCGTATAACCGATATCATTGTGTTCGTACTCCGTAGTATACGCAATAATGCTCGTCGACCTTCTCACACGAAAACTGAGATACCAAATATAATTTCATTCTTTACAAAATTACAGGACCATTCGCTGGACCACTATATTAACAAATAAAATATTATTGTTCGAATACTCCAAAATACTTCGTGTATTTAAAAGACCCAAGTTTTGACTGGTTCAAAATTCAGGGACGGTTTTTACGTGACTTTAAAATTGAGCCTTATTTGAATCATTCTAAATGAAATAAAATTCAAAATATGCTCTAGATAATGAAAGTTTTTCTGAGGTTCAATTTAAATCGTCTTACGAGATTATGTCATGAGACAAAGTCGCCTTAGAATGTTACAATCATATCATCATAAGTGGTTTCCAGAAGTCGAAGACACCAGTGTCTACAAAAGTTAATATCATAATCTTTGAAAGCTTCTAAAATAAAACATATGAGTCAATATCTTGTCATAAGAACCACCGGTGAATTCAAATTAATTTTTTTTTAAAGAAATCATTAGCCCTCTGTAAGAGCTTCTAGGTATATAGAGTCTTCCTATAAATAAAATAAATTATATATTAAAAAAATATCAATCATCTTCCAAAATAACTTTTTTTTTGGATGAAATGTAAGCTTTCCATTAAAAACATGTAACACAAATGTTACAACCAGTCCATTTTAGGTACATACACAGTTCAGGTCCCATAATATGACTTATACAATCAAACTTCTACTTCTTAACCATACATTATCACTATTAGCAATTCCTTGGCTAAGATGTAGTGCAATCCTAGTTTTAATTTCCTTCTGGATCAAATCTCGCAAGATTTCAGGTCTTTGTATGACACCATCCACACGAGCCTTGTTCCGTTGTAACCAAATGTGATAGAAAGTAGCAGATATTG
>LHUT01004070.1:9331-24038 GCA_001412135.1 Silene latifolia subsp. alba
CGATTCCGAGGGCTCAACGAGCCGGCTCATATCATTGACAGCCCTAGTAATCACGATCTATTAACAGGACCCCTAAGATTGTTATGCTTCACACATAGGTAATGTTAATTTGACAATCCTTAATCTCTTTGGGAGGTTTTCCTCGAGTCTTTTGTGGTTTAACGATTTAACTTTGATTTGTCTAAAAAAAACGATGTAACTTTGAGGTTAGCACAATTAAACTCATGTTTCCTATGAAAGGAGATATGGTTCCTGCCAAAATTCCCCAATTTTTTTTTTGTTTGATATGGTTTCCTATTTTATAATTGTTATTTATTTGAAGACTAAAAATTCTGCAATTTTTTTTTAAAGTTCATGGGGTTTACATTTGGTAAATGTTACTCCTATAATGCATATAATCTGAATAATTAGCAGTAAAAGTGTCGATGTTATTATGCTCAATACAAGAAACCAGTTAAAATAAGGTTATAGCTTCTCAGAGCACTCGTAGTACTTCCTTATTTGTTTACATTTTCTAATTATTATCTTTGTGAGAGCTAAATAAATGAACGAAACGGAGGGAGTATTATTTTGTGAAGGTCAGTGTTGAATTAAATGCAACTATGTGGATGTTCAGCATAAGATAAGAAACCTGTTAGCTTTGAGAAAGAACAATACACAATAACAGTACATGATTATAAGCAATACAGTACTTAACAATTTATTAGTTTTGTATACAGCAAACTGACTGAAAATTAATGTAGCATTTTACATTCAACTATGGTAGATTCGTAGTCGGTCAGCCCCTTTAACAATCAGCGATAGGGGCCTGAGACTTCATTTGACGAACGCCGTTTTTCCTGATTAAAATCAATCTTTGTCTGTCAGGCCCCGGTAACCATCAGCGCTACAAGATGAAATAATGTTATGTTAGCATAACTTCTAATCAAATTGGAACTTCAAGAATAGTTCGTTAACAGTAAACTCATGATATGTCTAATGATATACCTCTTGCAGGAAGATTACGCCTGTTTCTAGCACCAAGAAGGTTGTCTCTTGCTGATTGAAGCATGCTTCTCGCGTCAACTATTTTCATTCGCTGTTGTGGCAAATGATTTGAGCACGACACTCCTACACTGATCACAGTAGTAAGGCATTCCACTCTTCTTTGAAGCTCAACTTGGATTACCCTTGGGTCTTCGGGTTCTTCGGTGAGGTTATCTTCTTCAAGCGATGGATCCACAATTTGCAAGACTTGGTCAGGTAATGCTGCTTCTGCATGCATATGAAGGCTGTAGCCTTCCTTGAACATGCTGTCTGTCGGACTCTTTCCTGTCATTAGCTCAAGTAGCATTATGCCATAGCTGTAAACATCACCCTCTGTAGATGCCTCACTTCTGAGCCCATACTCTGAGTCTTCGAAGCTAAACAATCGAACAGAGCGGAGTCAGTATAATGTCATGTTAGCAGAACTTCTATGGAAATTTAAACTTGAAAGCATTTACATTCAACTATGGTCGATTCACAGTCTTAATAATTCTATCTTGAGTCTTCATTTGGCGGATGCTTGTTTCCTGATTAAAATCAACCTTAGGCGGTCAGGCCCCTGTAACCATCAGCGCTACAAAATAAAAAAATGTCATGTTAGCAGAACTTCTAATCAAATTTAAACTTTCAGCGTAATTCAGTACTAGTAAAATCATGATATATATGTCTAATGATATACAGTACCTGATTACGCCTGTTTCTAGCATCCAGAAGGCCGTCTCTTGCTGATTCAAGCCTGCTTCTAGCATCCACTATTTTCATTCGTTCTTTTGGAGAATGATTTGAGCACGATACTCCGACACTGATCACAGAACTAATGCATTCCACTCTTCGTAGAAGCTCGTCTTTGATTCCCCTTGTGTCATCGGCTTCTTCACTGATATTATCCTCTTCAAGTGATGGGTCCACAATTTGTAAGACTTGGTCAGGTAATGCTGCTTTCGCATGCTTATGAAGGTTGTAGCCTTCATTGAACATGTTGTCTGTTGGACTTTTTCCTGTCATTAGCTCTAGTAGCAATATGCCGTAGCTGTAGACATCACCTTCTGTAGATGGCTCACTTCCGAGCCCATACTCTGATATGTGAACCCCATGACAATGCTTAGCCACAAATATGGTGAGTAGTTAATAAATAGACAGCCTTAAAACACTTATTTACTATATGTATAAGAGCTCATAGACTTTACAATTTACATATTTAGCGAGTAGTAGATATATTGGCAATAGTACTTCATGGTGTTTGTTTTATTACCTGGAGCAGCATAGCCAATAGTCCCCTTAATTCCAATTGTACTACTTTGATTTGGATGTCGAGGTTGAGTAAGAAACCTTGCTAATCCAAAATCTCCAACATGAGCGACCATGTCACTATCAAGCAATATGTTACCTGGTTTCAAGTCGCAGTGCACAATAGGAGTTTCACACTCATGGTGGAGATAGCAGATTGCATGGGCTGCATCAATTGCTACATCCACTCTTTGAGCAAGGCTCATGTTTCTGTCGTCTCCATGTAACCATTTGTCTAGGCTTCCATTTGGCATGTGCTCGTATACTAGTGCTCTAAAATCATTTCTCTGAAAGTCAACACTAGAACAAGCAGTTATGATGCCTATCAGATTCTGGTGACGGACATTCCGTAACGTGTTGCACTCTGCCATGAAACTCTTAGATGCAAAACGGTGTTGCAAGTTGAGAACTTTCACTGCAACAGTGTGTCCATCCAAAATCCCTTTAAACACAGACCCAAAAGATCCCATCCCAAGTAGATTCTCAGAAGAAAAACCAGCCGTTGCTTTGAGTAACATGTCGTAAGACACTTTCATGGTTACATTTCGATTTACTGAACCTGATAAATGAGGGGTATTTTTCTTCTTGTTATATGCCACATACAACCCTGAGGCTATGGCCACCACCCCACCAAGTGCACAAATAATTGGGATTAACAATTTAAGGGCATGAGACATTATTCTTTTCTTCTTTCCCGAGCTTTTCTTCTCAATGCACTTAGGTAAATGAAGCTGTTTAATTCCTCCACAAAGCCTGTTATTGCCAGCAACAAAGACCGCACTTGCATTTGCAAATACTGAATTTGTTGGAACCCTTCCTTCAAAATTGTTGCAAGATAAGTTAAGGTAATATAATGACTGAAATTTAGAGAAGAAGGCTGGAACGGGGCCGGATAAATTATTTTGAGAAAAGTCAATTTCTTGGAGGCTGGCCAAGGATTTGAAGGATAAAGGAATATTTCCATGGAAGGAATTTCCATTCATGTACAAGAGTTGAAGGTCCGAACAGACTTGTAAACCATCGGGAATGACTCCTGAAAACTTATTGTTAGACACGTCTAAGATTACTAGGTTGCCTTGGTTACTTAACGTAGAAGATAGGGAACCTTCCAAATGATTATGAGACAAAACTACTTCAACAAACAAAGCAGATCCTTCAAATAGCTCATCTCCCAAGGTTCCATTGAGTTCATTGTATGATAAATTCAGGTACAACAAGCTTTGGCAATTCCCGAGGTTTGGAGGTATACTCCCTTCCAATATGTTGTCATATAAATAAAGCAAACTCAAGTGTGATAAATTGGCCATGGAATTGGGAATTTTACCTTTTAAATTGTTGGAGTCCAGATAAAGTAGTTCCAATTTGTAGATCTTACCAAAATCTTGAGGAAGAGATCCTGTTAATTCGCAGTTCTCCATAGAAAATATCTCAAGATTGTTGAGATTGGTAATACCTTCAGGAATTTGTCCACTTATCAAAATATTTGATATAATGAGCCATTCCAAAGAGGTGGAGAGATTGGCAACAGATTTGGGTAATATTCCTGAAAAGTGATTCGATCCCAAATCTAGGACATGTAATTGGCTGCAGTTAACCAGTGTATCTATAAAATTAATGTCACCCTTTAGGAAGTTCGCTCCAAGAGATAAAAAATTTAGCTTAGGAAAATTCCCAAAATAAGAAGGAACATTTCCTACAAAATTGTTATCACCGAAATTTATAGTTTCAAGAGCTGTGAGGTTTTGGATCGTGATTGGTACTAATCCTGTGAAGTTGTTTCCGTTCAGGTTGAACCATTTCAGAAAAGGAATATTGACGCCAACGTTTGCGGGAAGTTCTCCATGTAGTTGGTTGCCAATAAAATCAAGAGCTTGAAGGGAGGAGAGATTAAAAAGTGATGTGGGGAGTGTGCCTGAGAGTTGATTTTTTCCAACTAAAAGGAAGGTAAGATTTTGCATCCTACCAATGCTGCTTGGGATAGTTCCTGTAAATGAGTTGTATTCAACACCTATTGTTACTAGAGAAGTAAGATTTTGTATGATGTCAAAAAGAGGGCCCGTAAGATGATTAACTTGCACAACAAAGTATGTGAGCTTTGACAGTGCTCCTAGTCCTGTTGGGAGGTTTCCCTCTAGCTTGTTGTTGTGTAAGTAGAACAGTCTGAGGCTAACACAACGAGATATGTTGGCTGGAATTTCACCTACAAGTGTGTTGTTAGATAACCATAGTTCATATAACCTAAATAAATAACCTAATTGATTGGGGATTTCTCCATATAGACTATTATTGTAAAGGTTAATGATCTTAAGGAAGGTGATGTTTCCTATGAAAGGAGATATGGTTCCTGCCAAACTTCTAGAACTCAAATCTAATGGAGTCACTCTGTTATGTTTACGCCCACAATGAACCCCCTCCCAAAAACAATGGTGAGTAGTGTCATTCCATGAGCTTAAAACGCGGTTGGAAGGAACCAATAGTTGGCTCTTGATGGCCAACAATGCGATGTAGTCGGTCTTATTGCCTGGGAAGTCAATGCTACGCAGTGATAGAGTTACTGTAATATTTTGCATTACTACAGCAAAGATGAAAAGAAAGGTTGGTTTGCTACATAGTGGAGAAATAATACTTGGACTTTTGTTTTTGGTTTGGAGGTAGATTGGTTTCATTTTGTATGTTGTCAGGAGTTGTTTTGTTTGAGATGCTCTTGAACTTGATAACTCTTTGATTTATATGATCTATTCGCTGGTCTCTGTCACTTGGATAGCCAAGGGTAACTACACCACCTACCAAGGTAATTACTTTGTATTTCTTTTACACGTGAAGTTTTGTTTAGTGATTGCTACAATGATTTCAAATTTTGGTTTGAGATTTGATCAAGACACAGATTGTCACGGCCTGATCTTTGCTGTTTTGCTACAAATGAGGGTGGTGCGGTAACCTTAACAACCTTGATAACTCGGTTGTATTTCAATGCTGTAAAACAGATATCAATAACCATGATTGCTACTTTACTTGGAATTATATATGTAAAATTGAAGAATTAGTTTACTAGGAAAGAATTTAATGTTATCCATCTCGCTGGTAAGACTGAACTTTCAAGTAACTCGTTAATTTGTAGGGTTGTTATGTTGGTTAAGCTTTCACCACGCTCTTTACAGAAGACAATTCCTCGTATTTACCCCACAAACATATTTTGATTACTCTTGTCTATATTTTGATTGAAACTAAATCCAGGATTAACTAGAAAACCCCCGAAATAAAGGATAGAAAAAACTGAAAAACGATTCTCCTAAAAAGAGAGACTTTTATTGATTAGCTAACAAATATGCATACTATTAATTGAAAGTTGAAAAAGTTTTGGGGCTTACCATCGGATAATTATCGATGGGAGCCCCGGATTTGATGGATGGAGGCTAGAGTTTTTTCAGAGAGAAGGGAGAGAGAGGAGGCTGATGCAAATAGCCATTTTTTTGTTATTGTGGAGAGATTTTGATTAGGCTGAGATTTTAAATCCCTGTTCTCCCTCCCTTTCTTTTCCCTCCAAATCACTTAATCCAAACACACCCGTAGCCCCTAAACGCTCGTCCGCTTATGCATGCTGATGCAAACAAAGAAAGGAAAAAGGAAGAACACCATGGAAGATCAACCTCGAATTTGGAATTAAGTTTGAAATTGAAGATTATCGAAGGTGCGCATGTTCTTTTTTTTATTATTTTTATTTGAAGACTAAAAATTCAGCAATTTTCTCGAGCATTTATTTTTTTAAGTTCCTGCAGTTTAGATTTGGTAAATGTTACTCGTATAATGCAATATAATTTGAATTTAAAAATGTGGATGTTATTAGGCTCAACACAAGAAACCTCCTAAAATTGAGTTTATAGCTCCTCAGAGCACTCGTATTACTCCTCCATCTAATTCATTTGTTTACCTTTTCTTATTCTTATCTTTGTGAGGGGTATTTTATCGAAGCTAAATAAATGAACAAAGCGGAGAGTATTATTTTGTGAAGGTCACTGTTGAAGGAGGGGAATGGAGGGATCGTTAACCTCCCCTCCAAATCCCTTCAACCCAAATTTGTTAACCAACCAAAAGAAATTGTCTCCCTCCTAATCCTTCCAATTCCCTCTATCCAAACAAAAGGGAAAGCTTTTTGCATCAACCTGTGGCAGATTTGTATAGTCTTTATAATTAAGCAAAGCAGGCGGCTTGACTTTAGGATAAGAAGTTGGAGCTTCTCAGCCGTGTTTGGTGGAGGTTGACTTGAGGTCAATGTATGTTACATCCTAAATGTGCCCCATATATGACGTTCTCCTATCGTTAGCCGGCCTCTTGATCAATATTTCTTCAGGTTTGATCATTCAACTTTTCATAAATACTTCGTAGATGTTTGAGTCACCTGTTATTATGTCCCGATCAATTATTTTTCTTTGATTTTTCTTTATTGTATGAGGAATTTAGTTACGCTTCTAGCATTCTATTTCTTGCTAAACTATCATTCAACTTTTCATAAATACTTCGTAGATGTTTGAATCACGCGTTATTAATATATTGGCGATGTCCCGATCAATTATTTTTCATATTGTGGTAATTCAGTCAAAACTACACGCACCATCTATCACGGTAAACTCATCCGTAACATCATAAGTTTTCATAGACGTAGATGAATTTTGGTGTATATTTGTATTTTCTATGATTTTGATTGAAAAAGAATAGTTTAGGCAACGTAGACTTTTCAGTGGCTTCCCTCTACGGTCAGTAATGTAATGACATTTCTTTGCGAAAAAGAAAGAATTCATTACCACTCGAACTAACGGTTTGATGAACTCCGTGAGTTTGTCCTACTAGATTAGTATTATACAAAGACTAGACTTTACAAAGACTTAGGGTGTGTTTGGATTGAGGGATTTGGAGGAAAAGGGAGGGGAGAGAATTGGAAGGATAAGAAATCCATTGTTTGGTTAGCAAAATGAAGGTAGAGGGATTTGGAGGGGAGGGAAAATGGATCCCTCCATTTCCCTCCTCCAACAAAGGAAAGATTTCTAGAGCAAGTCACCACCTTAGTTCCCCTGCGCCCGTCCCTACCCACGTCCTCCCGATACCTCCTTTTTTTTTCGTTTCATTACCACCCACGCATGTCTGTCTCCACTTGCAAACAAAGCCTTCTAAAATCCTTGGAANTTAATTGTTTATATAACGCCTTCAGGATATAGTGATATAATTAAAAACAACGTTTTATTAAAACAAAGTTAATAAAATAATTTTAGTAAAACCGACAATCTTATTCCGAGTAAAAAGTGTTAATCTCTTTTCTAGCTCTTAATACAAAATTACTAATAGTAAATTTTATAATTAAATTTCAAATGGAGCTAAATATCAATAGTATAATTATTAAATTCTCTAATATTCTTATCTAAAAAGCCGCGCATTTGCGCGGGATCTATACTAGTAAAATCTAATCAAATTGAAAAGTGTATTCTCATAGAAAGGGAAAGAATTTTGACCTTTTAGATATCTCTCGAGTTAGTGATGAAGATATGTGAAGAATAGTTATAAAAAAAAATCCTGGAGTAGGATACAGTATCGGTGTTTGTCAGATGTTACATTTAATCCTTCTTTGAATGTCGTTGTGTTGCTGATAGTCCGTTTGTAGGCATTAGAAGAGACAATATTTTGTTGATCTACTTAGTATTATGAAACTGCATTAGTTGACGCTCAGAAAGGTATTGTTACCAGGGGTTGATTTTGGTGCTTTTTCTGCTGCATTAATTGTACATTCGATATAGAAGCTACGTTATGTTCTTCTAAAACACTACACTTCAGTGTACTGGAGGGGATAATTTATAAGCAATATTACATTTTATATGTATGAGTAGTACAGTAAATAAAATGTTATAAGAAAAGTCTAAACCTTACTGCAAAACTTGAAAGCTTTTTACATTCAGCTTTGATATCTTGAGACTTCAATTGTTTTGGCCCAAATCAACCTGAGCTCCTGCAATCATTAGTGGTTCAGTTCAATTAGAGAGAATGTATCTTTAGCAGAACTTCATATCAAGTTTAAACTGTTTAAATACTTCATTATTGATAAACTTATGGTATGTCTAATGATATACCTCTTGCAGGAAAATTGTGCCTGTTTCTAGCACTGAGAAGGTTGTCTCTTGCTGATTGAAGCCTGCTTCTAGCATCGACTATTTTTAATCGTTCTTGTGGCAAATGATTTGAGCACGACACACCGACACTGATCACAGCAGTAATGCAGTCCACTCTTCGTTGAAGCTCATCTTGGATTGCCCTTGTGTCATCGGCTTCTTCAGTGAGATTATCTTCTTCAAGTGATGGGTCTACAATCTGTAAGACTCGGTCAGGTAACGCTGCTTTTACATGCAGATGAAGACTGTAGCCTTCCTTGAACATGCTGTCTGTTGGACTCTTTCCTGTCATTAGCTCTAGTAGCAATATCCCATAGCTGTAAACATCACCTTCTGTTGATGGCTCACTTCCAAGCCCGTACTCTGACATTTTAACCACATGCAAAGGCTTAGACGCATAAATGGGTAGTCAATAGATAACAAGTCCAGCAGCAGATTACTGAGTTTGTGCATCTTATTCTTTTGATGATAATATAGTTATATGGTTTTTGTCATACTAATTATAAATAGGAATCACACTCTTCTTACCTGGAGCAGCATAGCCGATAGTGCCCTTGATTCCAATTGTACTACTTTGATTCGGATGCCGGGCTTGAGTAAGAAACCTTGCTAATCCAAAATCCTCAACATGAGCGACCATGTCATTATCGAGCAATATGTTGCTTGGTTTTAAGTCGCAATGCACTATTGGAGTTTCACACTCATAGTGGAGATAACTGATTGCATGGGCTACATCAATCGCTACATCCACCCTTTGATTAAGGCTCATGTTTCTGTCGACTCCATGTAACCATCTATCTAGGCTTCCATTGGGCATGTACTCATATACTAATGCTCTAAAATCGTTTCTCTGAAAGTCAATACTAGAACAAGCTGTTATGATGCCTATCAGATTCCGGTGACGGACATTCCTCAACGCATTGCACTCTGACATGAAGCTCTTAGATGCGCCGTAGTGTTGCAAGTTGAGGACTTTCACCGCTACCGTATTTCCATCCAAAATCCCCTTAAACACGGATCCAAAAGATCCCATCCCAAGTAGATTCTCTGAAGAAAAACCAGCCGTTGCTTTGAGCAACATATCGTAAGATACTTTCATGGTTACAGGCCCCATCATTGAACCTGATGAAAGAGGTGTGTTTTTCTTTTTGATACTTGCCAGATACAGCCCTGATGCTATGGCTACAATCCCAACTAGTGCACAAATAACTGCGATTATCAATTTAAGGGCACGAGTCATTATTCTTTTCTTCTTTCCTGAGCTTTTCTTCTCAATGCACTTGGGTAAATGAAGCTGTTTAATTCCTCCGCAAAGTCTGCTATTGCCTGCAACAAAGACCGCACTTGCATTTGCAAATACTGAATTTGTTGGAACCCTTCCCACAAAATCGTTGTACGATAAGTTAAGGTGATATAATCCTGGAAATTTAGAAAAGAAGGATGGAAACGGGCCAGATAAATTGTTTCGAGAAAAGTCAATTTCCTGGAGGCTAGACAAAGAAGCAAAGGATGAAGGAATATCTCCATGGAAGGAATTTCCATCCATGTACAAGTGTTGAAGGTCAGAACAGACCTGTAAACCATCGGGAATGACACCTGAAAGCTTATTGTTAGACATTTCTAAGATTTCTAAGTTGCCTTGTTTACTCATTGTCGAAGGTAGGGAGCCTTCCAAATGATTATGAGACAGATATAGTTCAATAAATGTAGCAGACCCTTCAAATAGCTCATTGCCCAAGGTTCCATTGAGTTCATTGTAGGATAAATTCAGGTACAACAAGCTTTCGCAATTCCCCAAATGTGGTGGTATACTCCCTTTCAACACGTTGTCATCTAAATAAAGCCTACTTAAGTGTGATATATTGCCTAAGGAACTGGGAATTCTACCTTCTAATCTGTTGGAGCTCAAAACAAGTTGTTCTAATTTTTGGAGCTTGCCGAAATCTTGAGGGATAGAGCCCGTTAATTTGCAGTTGTCCATCTTTAACTGCTCAAGATTGTTGAGATTAGTAATACCTTCTGGAATTTTTCCAGTTATCGGAGTATCTTCAATACTGAACAATTCCAAAGAGGTGGAGAGATTGACAACAGATTTGGGTAATATTCCTGAAAAATGATTTGATCCCAAATCTAGGAAACGTAGTTGGCTGCAGTTAACTAGTGTATCTATAAAATTAATTTCACCCTGTAGGTGGTTCTTCGCAAGAGATAACCAATTTAGCTTATGAAATTTCCCTAGGTAAGAAGGAACATTTCCTATAAAATTATTATAACCGAGTCCAATCTGTTCAAGAGCTGTGAGGTTTTGGATCTTGATTGGAATTATTCCTGTGAAGTTGTTTTGGGCAAGGTTGAACCATATCAGACGAGGATTATTGACGCCAACATGTGGTGGAAGTTCTCCATGTAGTTGGTTGACAGCAAAATCAAGAATTTTAAGGGAGGAGATATTAAAAAGGGATGCGGGAAGCGTGCCTGAGACTTCATTTTCTCCAACTGCAAGGATGGTTAGATTTTGCATCCTACCAATGTTGTTTGGGATAGTTCCTGTAAATAAGTTGTCACGGACAGCTATATTTACTAAAGAAGTAAGATTTTGTATGATGTTTAAAAGAGGCCCCTTGAGATGGTTAGCTTCCACAATAAAGTCTGTTAGTTTTGACAATAATCCGAATCCTGTTGGGAGTTTTCCCTCTAGCTTGTTGTTGGCTAAGTTAAACACTCTGAGGTTAACACAACCAGATATGTTGGCTGGAATTTCACCTACAAGTGTGTTGTTATATAGCCGTAGTTCATGAAGCCTGACTAGATGACCTAATTGACTGGGGATTTCTCCATATAGACTATTATTGTATAGGCTGATGTTCTTGAGGAAGCTCAGGTTTCCGATGAAAGGAGATATGGTTCCTGCCAAACCTCTAGAACTCAAATCTAGTACAGTCACTCTGTTGTGTTTACGCCCGCAATAAACCCCCTCCCAAGAACAGTGGTGAATTGATTCATTCCATGAGCCTAAAACGCGGTTAGAAGGAACCGATAGTTGGCTCTTGATGGCCAACAATGCGATGTAGTCGGTCTTGTTGCCTGGGTAGTCAATATTATGCAATGCCAACGATACTGTAATATTTTGCATAACAAAAATGAAGACGAGAAGAAAGGCTGGTTTGCTATAAAGTAGAGAAATATTACGCGGACTTTCATTTTGGGTTTGCAGGTGGATTGGTTTCATTTTGTTAAGTTGTCAGCAGTTGTTTTGTGTGGGATGCTCTTGATCTTGTTCACTCTTTGATTTATATAGGCACTTACATCATCATGATTTATTCGCTGGTCTCTATTCTTTGCTAGCGAAGGGTAACTACTAACTACACCACCTCTCAAATTTCGGTTTCTTTAGTCTTTACAGAAGACTTTTTCCGGTTTCTTTAGTCTTTACAGAAGACTTTTTTCGGTTTCTTTAGTCTTTACCAGACTTTTTTCTGGAATAATCAAGTTATAGGCAAATGTAAGTGCGGTCTTTGTTGACTAGTATATGAATTTGTTGACTACACCACCTCTCTGTAATTTCGTTTTCTTTAGTTTATGAATTTACGCCGTTCTTAATTGACTAGTTGGTTGGTTATTTTACTTTTTATTTTTTAATTGCTAGTTTATAATAAATTTTTCTTTCTTTATTATATCCTTGCTTTCGTTCAGCCAATCTCAAACCTTTGATCTGATTAATCTCAGAAAATAACAGTGCATATGTTCACTGTCTTTATTATATCCTTGCTCGCTTAGAATGAGAGTAATTATTAAGGAAGTAATAGAGCTAAAATGAACTAAAAAATGGAAGGAAGGATGAGGATGAGAGATACAAATGGATAGAAATGGGGAAATATAGTATAATAGTTCCTCCATTAGGGGAGTAATTGTTACCTACCTCCCCCCTTAAGTAATTATTACTCAGAGGATTTCGGAGTTTCTGTGTCCTATTTTGATGATAATATTATTTCAGGATGTTTGTTATGGAGAATTTATTCAATTCTTATATTCTCATTGGGTAGGGTGTACGATGACATGGTACACCCGGTGTACCCAAGAATTTCTCATTGACTAATATGAGTCACACTATTATAATTAGGAATCACGCTATTATTACCTGGAGCAGAATAGCCTATAGTGCCCCTTATTCCAATTGTGCTACTTTTATTCGCATGTCTTGGTCGAGTAAGAAACCTTGCTAATCCAAAATCCCCAACATGAGCGACCATGTCATCATCTAGCAATATGTTGCTTGGTTTCAAGTTGCAGTGCACTACCGGAGTTTCACACTCGTGGTGAAGATAGCTGAGTGTATGGGCCACATCAATAGCTAAATCCAGCCTTTGAGCAAGGCTAATGTTTCCGTGTGCTCCATACAACCATCTGTCTAGACTTCTATTGGGCATGAACTTGTATACTAGTGCCCTAAAATCATTTCTCTGAAAGTCAATACTAGAGCACACTGTTATGATGCCTAATAGATTCCGGTGCCGGACATTCCTCAACGTATTGCACTCTGCAATGAAGCTCTTAGATGCACCGCGGTGTTGCAAGTTGGGAACTTTCACTGCAACCGTCTTTCCATCCAAAATCCCCTTAAACACGGATCCAAAAGAGCCCGTCCCAAGTAGATTCTCTGAAGAAAAGCCAGCCGTTGCTTTGAGTAACATGTTGTAAGACACTTTCATTGTTCTATTCTGCATCATTGAACCTGATAAATAAGGCGTCTTTTTCTTTTTGATACATGACAGGTAAAGCCCTACTGCACCGAGAATTGGAGTTATCAGCTTACGGATGTGAGACATTGTTTTGTTCTTACTTTCCATACTACCAGCCGTGCTTGTTAGAGTACGTTCGTCCTTTTTGTCAGCAACTTTACCCTCTTAATATCCTCTTGGTTAAAATTGGGTGGTTATAACAGCACTCGGAAATGTATTCTGTCACACAAAAAACATGTTTGAAAATTATCGCATAATGAGTGGCAGAGTACGTTTCCTGTCTGTCGTAAACATTTTAGAAAAGTTCTGCATTGCATTGCTGCCTAGCTGGTGTAATAACTTCCCTGTACTGCTGTACCGTCAGTGTAATGATTCTTCTTTGAGAAGAATATGGAAGAGGTCATTGCCCCACTCAAGCAATAATTCTACAGAGAATTGACTCTTTTTCATGTCTTATAGTAATTCTACACAAAATAGTCACCAACATCGTTACTCCGACTACGCGGCAAGTCATAGCATCAAGTGGACTAATAGGATTATACCTCCAGTTGTACAATAACATTGTAATGTGTACATTGTGTAGTGAAAATGTGCCATTGTTCGGGACTAAATTGGTGTTGAAAATGGGAATTTTAATTTATGTGTGAACTCACATTAAGATTCATGTGGGAATTGTATAAATGTAGGTAAGTGACTTCCAAATTATGTTTAAAATTTAAAACGGAGTAAGTGTTGCTTAAAATGGGCACTATATGTCTTAAACTTAAGACAGGTCAAATACTATCACATGGTGGTAATAAAGACAGAATTTGGCATTTCCTAGGCAACTTACCATGTGATTTAGTATGTATTTGACCCGTTTTAAACTTAAGACGAATAGTGTTCGTCACAAATTAGAATTTGTGTTTAAAACTAGCATATTCGTTTGGATCAAGCATTACACATAACTACATTACAAATTCTCATTTGTGATAGCACTATTCCGTCACAAGCTTATGACCTCTCACAAGGAGCAAGTGGGAGGACGAGCGGGAAAGGGGTTGTAAAAGGTCACAAGCTTATAACCAGCACAAGTAAGACACTCTGCTACTACATAGATAAAAATATAATGCATTGAAATTAGTAAAAGATTTGCCATATCTATACAAATGAAATGGTTGACCTATTTTATTCTTAATCGGTCTTAAGAATGACCTAATGAAATTTTAATCACAAATTCTTGTTTCAGACGGACACTTTTGGTCTTATTTGTCAGACGGATAAATTGTTGCCATTTTTAAGAAAATGTAACCAATTAATTCACAAACACAAATTCTCATTGAAGACATGACATATCCGTCACAAGCTGAAGACGGATACCATTTTACCTCACAATGTACCCACTTTTTCTCTCTCTGCAACACTATTCATGTGGTCCCCTTTCTCCACTAACCCATTTTGTTACCATTTTATCTCACAAAATATCCGTCACAAATGGTAACCCGTCACAAGGGAGACCAATTG
>LHUT01004073.1:0-14703 GCA_001412135.1 Silene latifolia subsp. alba
ACAATTACTTCGTAGTAATTAAGATGCGAAAACATCGCAAATAATGTAGCTAACCCAAATACGAATGTTGACATTAGTTAACAACATATTAGTCGACATTGGCTTTGGACATTATCAACTCGCTGATTTTATTAGTTGCTCCCTCCGTACCGTGATTTATTTATTAATTTTATTTTAGGGTGTCTGATTCATTTATTTATATTTCTACATTTGAAAAGTTTTTTATAGGTAAATTTGGTTATCCAATAACCTTATTGTCCGCTTGTCATATATTACCTACAACCTCAAATGACCCCCTCCTCGATTTTACTTTGGCCTTGTGCGAAAATTATTAAATGTAAATAAGTGACCGAGACGGAAGAAATAACATAAGACATTCGTTTTTCAAAGTATTATAGAGTATATTCTAATAGAATGATGATCGTAGCCCTATTTTGCACCTATACCCTAAAATATTTCAGGAATTTTGGGGCCAATTAACAAATTCTCTCATAGGATCCATAAAATTTCAAGAAGTTGTTGAAGCGAATACATCTTTGTTATAATATGTGAGAAATTGACTCATAGAATGCCCTAGGCTCCCAGTTAATAGATCCTACAATTAGTTGTATTCAGTTATATGCTCTACAACCCGAGCTATATAATAAAATTTCGTAATTTATTTTCGCAGTACATATTTTATTCATTACAGTACTTTTTGTATCATATTTTCCATTTGTCTACCCCTATTGAAAAACATCAAACATAATTCTCTCTATTCCTAACCCTACCTCTTCTTAAAATAAACAAATTTATTCAATTCTGAATGATAATTTGAATGTTAAAATGTATATTCAATTTGTTAATTCGCTAATTAGGGATGGAGGAGTCCCAAATCTCAATCAACCGTCTCTCTATGTCACGTTTTGATGTCGAACACAAATCAAATGACAAAGGAGGGTGGAGATTTGGGGATTACACATGCAATACAATTTGGAAATACAAGGCAACAGGGGTTATTAGAGATAGTGTTGATAGGCTTAGACGTTGTATGTGTTTTTCTTTTTTCTTTTTGAATATTATTTAGGCAGTACGTTTTGTACAGTTTCAGTGACGGTAGTTTCAGTTGTTGACCGTGTTAAAGGGTAGTGAAGGGCGGTCATGGTTGATGACGGTAGTTAACGGCGGTCATGGGTGAGAAATTAGAGGAGATGGTAATTAGGAGGAGAAAGTTAGAGAGAAGTGAGAGAAAAATTAGTGGGGAAATGAGAAGGGTATAATGGTAAATAGTGAACTACGATGAGTAAAATGTGTACTGCGGAAATCACCACCCTAAAATTTTTGAGGTCCACAACGCAGGTCCAAGAGGGTTCCAGTCAATTGGCAATAGAGGGAGTAACCTCTTGTCTTATAAAGTGGCGATTCTTCTCCTCTTTTATCAATGTGGACAACCCTCATATGTGGAACTTTGAGTTTCTTCACACTCCCTCTCACATGTGAGGCCCACTTTTCACACAGTCTGGACAAATTCAACTAAGCAACTTTGCTCGTCCAGCTGTAACTTGGCCCAGTATTAACTCACTCAGACCGGACAAATTCAACTTAGCAAGTTTGCTCGTCTGTCTGCAAACTTTGGCCCATTAAACCCAGGTCTTTAGCCGTGGGCTCTGATACCATGATAGATGAACCATCTCAACCAAAACCTTAAGGTGATGACATGAGGCTCAACTATTATAATTATTCCTATTACTCTCTTAAACATGAAAAAAATTAACTTTAAAAAGCTCAAAAAAATTACACATAAACTGAATAAGATATAAATTAGTTGGATGATGCTATTGTACAGTAAAAGTATAATGTTATTTGTGCTAGGGTCCCAACTTTTGGATCCCAAAGCGAAAGAATTCTCCACTTTATGCCATGGATGAATTAATCCTCCCTTATTTTCATTTCGAATGGCATTTCCGATAAGGATAGAGCAAGCAAAGATTTATTTTGCATTAAATTTTAGGGACTTCTTACGCTAAAGAAACAATGCCACTAGCTTGATCACTGCCGAAAATAATGCCTGATTTTTTTTTACAGAGCTGTTACGAGATATATATATACGCAACTTAACATCTCTATTTTGAATTCTAGGAACACAATAATAAAATGAAGGAAGGCAAACAATCTCAATTTCGAACTCTAAAAAGACCACAATATAATGATAACTATGATGAGTATGTAAAATATATAACCAACAAAGTGCTCTTGAATCCTTGATACAAAATCGACCAAGAGCTAAGCAAACAAGGCCAACTAAATAAAATAGAACAATAATAATAAGAGGTCAAAATGTCAAAGTTGTTTGTGAGCCAGGCACATAATAGGGACTACTCTTAGTAGCAAACACGTCCATATTAGGGTCCATGCAATAAAATGTCCTAGGAATAATATTATGTAAAGAAATCAATACAAAACAAATGACATAGATGAAGCACGAATAAATAGACCAAAAACCGAACACATTCTGAGTGACGCACACCGTGACGGCCGCTACAAACTTGAAAAAACCGAAATCAACAGCCCGACCACTATAACCCTTAATAACCACCATGGACGGTGTAGTAGACGCCTTTCGCAGCTCACCAATGCAAAAGCATTCAATCAGAAAACCAACAAGCCCGACGAAACAAGAACAACTCTTCCTGGTCACCGGGGCGGTAAAAAACCATGCATAACAAAACGTGTAGAAGCCGTTTAAAATTGAGACAAAGCGAGGCTTTATATTGTATGAGTCGCATGATGATGAAGTGTTGGAGTTGTTAGGATTAAGCAGTGCAAAACTCATTAACCAACCCAGCTTCATTAAACCTGAGAATGCCAACATTGCATTTGCCCTTCCTACAAAGGAATCACTATCTTCGATTTTGGTACCAGCGTACTCCACAAGGAATGAAAACATCCATAGAAAATAACTACCAAGAGCGCAGAACATCACTAGTTTAACTGAAACTACATTTGTTTGTTGCATTTCTACTTGGGGGTTACGGAATGTCGTCAACGTTTAAAAACGAATAGTCGACTTTAAAAAAAAAAAAAAACATCTCCGAATGAAGACATACTCGCGATTAGTAGAGTATTAACTACTAAAGTGGATCTACGACGACCAAGTCCCAATCTTGACTAAAAAATAATGTGAAGGCAGTTGTTGAGAATTAAAGCTTAAGACCTATTCTTGCGTTCCATGTTAACATCCGTGATTTTATTAGTTATGATTTTTTTTTTATTATCACTAAAATTTTAGAAAAATGGTCTCTCTCATTAAAGTTATTGAGAGACCAATTTTAATGTACATATTATATACATTTTCTTCCCTTTTTTAATATGAAAAATGAAATAGTGTTACAGGTATTATCAAATTGAGGGTCACCAAAGGTATTGTATAAGTTACATAGCTTTTCTCATTTCGTCTCCCCTAAAATTTAGAATTTCAATCTAATGGGGTAATTTAAAAACTTGAAAATTCATAACTACTCTTATATCTATATTATTAAAGGAAAATTTTTTCGCGCGATTACAGAGAGTCCATGATAAGTTGTATAAGATGTGATTTTGTGGAAATGTGTGTTATTATTACTCAATTAGAGCCAAGTATAAATACAAGAGAGTTGGGATATAAAACCCTAAAGTACTTGGGCCTAAGTCGGCCTATTACCCCCCCCCTCAAACTGGAGCGTGTGGATCAATAACGCCCAGTTTGCGGAGGAGAAAATCAAATTGTGCAAAACCTAAAGCTTTAGTAAAAAAATCTGCTAATTGAGAACAAGAGTCGACATGGGAGGTGACGATCAAGCCTTCCGTAATAGCGTCACGAATATAATGGCAATCCACCTCGATATGCTTCGTACGTTCATGAAAGACGGGATTATGAGCAATATGAAGAGCGGATTGGCTATCACAATAAAGCTGGAGAGGACGCGGCACGGAAATACCCAAGCTCGATAAAAGACCTACGAGCCATTTCAACTCGCAAAGGACAGCAGCCATGGAACGATATTCGGCTTCAGCTGATGAAAGTGAGACAGTCGGTTGTTTCTTCGTTTTCCAAGACACAGGCGAATCACCAAGAAAAATGACCCAACCAGAGACGGACCGTCGGGTGAGAGGACAGCCAGAATAATCAGAATCGCACCACCCGGAAATGGACAAAGACGTATCTGAGCGTAATAATATCCCTTGACCAGGGGTTCCTTTCAAATAGCGAACCACGCGAAGAGCGGCATCCAAATGCTCTTGGCGTGGCTTTTGCAAGAATTGAGACAACACGTGTACAGCATATGTAAGATCAGGTCGGGTGACGGCAAGATAGACGAGACGACCAATGAGACGACGATAAGACTCGACATCAACGATGAAATCACCCGTAGCCAAACCCAGTTTATGATGTTGTTCGATGGGTGTGGCCGAGGGTTTAGCACCAAGAAGCCCAACCTCGGAAATAATGTCGAGTGCATATTTCCGTTGATTAAGAAAAATACCCTCCGAATTACGGGCAACCTCAATACCCAAAAAATACTTCAATGTACCAAGATCTTTCATATGAAAACAGCTGCTAAGATAAGATTTAAAGGAAGCAATGGCGTCGGAATTATTACCAGCAATAACAAGATCGTCCACATAAACCAAAACATGAAGACATACGTCGGAGTTAGCATAGCTAAATAAAGAATAATCGGAGTAAGATTGAATAAAACCATAAGCTCGTAAGGAAGTGGCGAGCTTGGCAAACCAACAACGGGGCGCTTGACGAAGACCATATAATGACTTGCGTAAGCGACAAACCTTACCCTCTTTGCCTTTACTAAAACCGGGAGGAAGTCTCATGTATACTTCTTCGGATAAATCGCCATGTAAAAACGCATTATGAACGTCCATCTGATGAAGTTGCCATTTTTTAATGGCTGCAACTGCGAGAAAAGTACGGATCGTCGTCATTTTAACCACCGGAGCGAATGTCTCACCAAAATCAATTCCCTCAACCTGATGATTACCAAATATAACGAGCCGGGCTTTATAGCGCTCAACTTGACCGTCGGATTTGTATTTGATTTTATAAACCCAACGACACCCAAGAGCCTTTTTATCAGCCGGGAGAACCGTCAAATCCCAAGTACCATTACTTTCAAGTGCATTAATCTCTTCTTGCATAGCCTTGCACCATTTAGGATCATTAATAGCAACACGAAAGGAGGGAGGTTCAACTCCTTCCGTTATGGTAGCAAGAAAATGACGATGCGGTGAAGAAAAACGATTACAATTAATGTAATTAGCAAGAGAGAAAGGAGTACCTGAGGAAGAGGATGGAGAGAAGCTGTCAGGAGACGGTGGTGGCGTGGTGGGGTCAGCAGCAGTACCGACCAGAAAATCACGAAGGCGAGTAGACGGAATCTTAATTCTATGACCACGCCCAACTGGCCCATGATCAACGTTAGTGTCGGCCGAATGAGAGCCCGAACCCGTATCAGAAGTCGTACCCGTATCGTGTGCAGCAGCCGTAGCAGAACCCGAACCCGTGTCAGGAGTCGGACCCGTATCAGTTGCAGCAGCCGTAGCACTGTCAGAAGTAAAGTCAGCCGTGACTGTACCAGTATCCGTATCAGTCGCAACAGTAGGTGAGGTGGCATCCTCTGTAGGGCTAATTAAAAATTCTAATGAAGAATCCAAATCACTAGTTGTAGGGACAGAAGTAATGTCGGGCTGGTTTGCAAAAGGAAAAGAATGTTCATAAAAGTGAACATCACGTGAGACAGAAATTTGTCCAGTTTCGATGTCGTAAACTTTCCAACCTTTCTTATTAGCCGAATACCCAAGGAAAACGCATTTGCGACTACGACTTGCAAATTTATCACCCCTCGTATTCTTATTATGCACAAAACATAAGCATCCAAAAATACGAATATTATCGTAAGACGGAATAATCCCAAATAAACTTTCATAAGGTGATTTATTTTTTAGCAAGACAGACGGAGTACGATTAATCAAATAAACTGCTGACAAAACGCATTCGCCCCAAAAAATCGTAGGGAGATGAGCCTGAAATAAGAGAGCACGGGCAACATTTAATATGTGACGGTGCTTCCGTTCAACCATCCCATTTTGTTGGGGTGTATCAACACACGAAGTCTGAAATTGAATACCATTCCGAGAGAAATATTCGGCCATAATGTTAAATTCGGTACCATTATCGGACTGAACCTTTTTAACCCGTTTAGAAAATTGAGTATCAATCATGGCTAGAAATTTCATAAACATGGAGGTGACCTCTGTTTTATCAATAAGAAGGTATACCCACACAGCCCGAGAACAATCGTCAACAATGGTCAAAAAATATTTGGCACCACAAGTAGACACAGTACGATACGGACCCCATAGGTCGCAATGAATTAAATCAAAAATAGCCGAAGCTTTATTGGCATTCAATTTAAAACTATGACGGCTTTGTTTAGCGTGATGACAAACATCACACACATGAGTTGCTGGAGTTCGAAAATTACTAACATACGGAAGTAAATTAATAATCTTATTTGAAGGATGGCCGAGACGCTTGTGCCATAAATCAAAAGAGGCGTCGACGCTCACCCCATGTACTGCAGCAGTCCGTCCCACCACACGCAACCAGTAAAGACCGTCTTTGAGCTCACCAACTCCAATCCTCGTCCTCAATGAAGGGTCCTGAATATGGCAATTTTTATCAGTGAAACTCAAAACACAGCTAGTGGTAGCAATTAACTGGGAGACGGAAATTAAATTACAAGTGAGACTCGGAACATATAAAACATTAGAAATTGTCAAGTAATTGTTTAGTCGAACCGTTCCAGCTAGAGAGGCAGTCACTGTATGCCCATTAGGAAGGCTAACCAGACGGGGAGATATAGAAACCGAGTCTGACAAGGAATTAATATTACCCGCAACATGATGCGTAGCGCCTGTATCGATAATCCAATCAGAAAACGTACCAGATAATCGGTCAGGGGAAGGATCAGTAATGAGCATATGAGCGCGGGCAGTAGCCTGAGGAGTAGAAGAGGAAGCCGTGGCACCTGACTTGGTACGGGTACGGTTTCGAATTTCCTCAAGCGTACGGGGACGGTCTCCCCACCAATCGGGGAATTTCTGAGATTTTATAAAACACGAGCCTACTTCATGACCCGACAGAGAACAATGGGAACATACCAGTTTTTTGCGCTCCTGCTTTTCGATTTCTCGAAGTGCGCGCCAATCAGAGGCTGTAGAGGAAGTACAAACAGCAAACGCCATCGCATCAGTGGGCTCAACCAAAGTGGCAGACCCGCTGGAACGGAGACGTTCCTCTTGAAGCACCAACTGAAAAGCGCGATTAAGAGTAGGCAAGGTATCTAGCGATAAAAGTTGAGAACGAAGAGTACCGTAAATGGAGCGGTCTAATCCCATGAGGAATTTGTTAAGGCGCTCCCTATCTTGACGAGCAAGAGCGTCCTTATCGATCCCACACAAGCAATGACCGCATTTGCAAGCGAAAGGCGGCTCGTAATTAGCAAGGGTATCCCATAAAACCCTTAATTGACCAAAATAAGCAGTCGCAGTCATACCCTTCGCTTGATGGCAGTAATGGAGATCGGATTTAAGGGCATGAATTTTTGACCCGTCAACCGTCGAGAATCGCTCCGCCAGATCGTCCCACAGAAGGCAAGCATCTTCAAAGTAAGAGATGCTTTGCTGTACGGATGAATCAATAGAGTGCATAATCCGTTGTACAATTGTACAATGGACAACTTCCCATTGTTCAAGAAGAAGTTTATCAGTAGGTTTAGGGATGGATCCGTCACAGAATCCGAATTTGCGTCTCGATTTAAGAGACATTTTCATGGAGCGACTCCATTCCTCATAATTATCACTAGAGAGTTTGACATGAGAAACGGAGATGCCGGGGATATCATGATTCCCAAGATAATATGGGGACATGTTATCAATTTTGTTTGAATTGGTATTAGTGGCGCCATCCTTCGTCATCGTGAAAAGAGATGATGACAGATTAATGTCGTCGATGAATTAGGGCGAAAAGAAAACTAGGGTTTAAAGAAACCTGAACCTGATACCATGATAAGTTGTATAAGATGTGATTTTGTGGAAATGTGTGTTATTATTACTCAATTAGAGCCAAGTATAAATACAAGAGAGTTGGGATATAAAACCCTAAAGTACTTAGGCCTAAGTCGGCCTATTAGTCCATGTTATATGAACTACTTAATATTTAAAAAAAAAAAAAAACAAAAAAAAAACAAAATTGGGATAATGATAATATTTGACGTAGACTATGAAACTTAATCACAATAATAAATATATGAAAAGAAAGAAAGTTCAATTAAACTACAGACACTTCAAACAACTTTGTAAAGATGTATATATGGAGTACTATACAAGCGGACGCAAAATCAAACACAAATAATACTATACAACCAATTGTACAAAGCATTGTATAACCCTATACATTTATTCGAGCTCATGTGTAATTTTTTTGAGTTTTTTTTTGTTCAAGTGTGTGACTGTGTGAGTTTAAAAACTTTACAACATAGTTCATATTCTTCTAAACAAAGCTCAAAAATTTTAGTACAGAGCTCGGATTCTGCATCATACAACCGCATACAACAGTTGTATAATCTATTCATTGAAAATCAAATCCTTCCGTGTTTATCTATCTTCTTCTCTTTACTGATTTGTTTAACTTATTGTTCCATTTATATTATATTGCGTGTGTATATTGATTTTTTTTATAGAAGCATTTAACGTGTTATTTAGATAAAGTATATATTATGCGTGTTTATTATACACCAACAAGTATTTACCGACTATATAGAGTTATCATCTGTACTAGTTTTATACCCGTACAAAAAATGTACGGGTCTATTTTTAAAAACTTTGTTATTCGTAAATACCTTCGATTAATTAATGCAAATATAATTCAACATGAAATTAAATGAGAAATATATAAATTATAAATCTGGTAAAATAATTTGGAGAAATATATAAATTATAAATCTGGTAAAATGATTTTGACTCCAAATTATTTTACTGGTATTGAATTAATTGCTTTATTTTTTTAAAGATTATTATAAACTGAATTATTTTTAATGTTATTTACAGGAAATGATCAAACTTTATGATATGAATTTTATTATCAAACTATATAAAAGAGTATGAAACTTACCTTTTAAATGAAAATATAATGATAGGAAGGTTTTTTTTGGTAAGGTAAGGGGTAAGAAAAGTTTTTTAGCTTCCTAAGTTTGAAGGCAATCACAACCTAATAAAAATTTTAGCTTTTATAGTAAGAGGATTGTGTCCGTCTTATTTAATAAGACGGTCATATATAGAAGAGTTGTTGTACAAACAATATACATAGGTATTTTCCGTTACTTTTGAGTAACACTAAAACTTGGGAGAGACAGTCTCTCACTAAGTTATTGAGAGACCAATATTTCATACCCTTTTATTTACTTTGAGTAATATGATATAAATATAAATAAATCAACTTTAATTAGGTTAATTATTTTTACATGCACAAATAGGATTATACATCCAGCTGTACCATAAGCATTGTACAACAAAAGTATAAGAATCCGAGCTTATATGTATTTTTTCTGAGCTAATTCAAAGTTCATGTTATTAATTTCTAAAGAGATGAGCTCAATACTTTCTAATAAAGCTCATATTATTTAACATAAAGTTCGGATACTTGATGACAAAGCTTATATTTTACACCGTACAACATATACAACTTGTTGTATAGTCCATAAATTGTTTTTACATGCACAACTAATCTATTATTACTTCGGCCATTTTCCAATAATTGTCCACCTATTTGTCACTAATACCCCATCAACAATTGATTGATTAATAAGCCCTTACCATAAGGCATAAGTCCATAACAAAGCCCCAATAAATCCTACATACACCATATTTAACTATTCTCACATTATTATTTCTAACCTAACTTTCTTAACCTCAATCTTTCAAACGCCCTTCCTCTTACTCCTTCAGGCTTCAACCCTAAATTTGGCATCATTTTTCACTTAAATCCTATTTTTTTATACTTAGATGTAAAACTTTGTGGTTTTTTTTTGGAAGAAAGGAGCAATATATAAATAAAACAAAGAAAAGTTACGAGTACATCACGGGGGCGGGTCGGGGGAAAGAGGCGTGCAAGCCAAAACAAAGTCTGAAGTGCAAAGGTCTACAACAAACGGAGGGGGAAGATCCCACTCAAAACAACCCGACAAAGTACTAGAGTCTCTAATGGAATGGTGAGCAATGGCATCCGCAACACGGTTGGCCGATCTCTTCTCAAACACAAGCTTCAAATGAGGGAAATCCTGCAANTCTTCCACTTTCCTTATTTGTCAACCATTTGTGGTTATAATAATTTCTGACCCCACATTCTCTCTCCTACTTTCATTTTCATCCACATATTACCATCCCACTAAATTTTTGTCTAAAACTAATGTGGAAGATTATAAGGAATAAGAGGGAGTAACATGTTATACAACAATCTTACATGATAATTACCGAGTATCATCAATCTCATAAAGAAAACTCAGAAAAAAAAATGGGGTTGGTATGGCTCGAAGCAGCACTACCATTAGGAATAATAGCAGAAGCAGGAATGCTATGCGTTGCTCAGTTCTACAACCGCAAAGTCAATCTTAACTGAGGAATGGATATTAATGATTTATGTTTTTGTAACGAGCTTCTTAATAAGAACAAATGGACTTACAAAACACCAATTGTGGATGCCTCTAAAGTATTTATATAACTGGATATTCGGCTTATGTAAAACTTGATTCCATGTCATAGCAATGTCAAGAAACCTGATCCTGTTTCCTGTTTCCTGGTTTTACACATTATATAACACTAATAAACACAAGGAAAATTTAGGTATCTGGAACAATTTTGCTACCTAGATCGGCTTGATGTAAGCATAAGAGATGGAGGGATGAACTTTAAGAAGCTTTTAGGATGCGGGATCTGGCAGCAGCTCTCTCGAGTGCCTTGAGCCTCTTGGCTTCCATTAGTGCTTTCTGTTGATCAGTAACTTCATCAACACTGACACTTGTTCTTCCACCATCTGGTGATTTGTCAAACTGTTTACTTGGAGGCTTATCGGCAACTGAAGAGTGGTCACCTTTCAAAGAATGGGACGCTTCCTGTCGCAAAACATTAACCCATAAAGGGCAAAGTATTTCAGAAATTACGCCTGGTGGTTTTTACTAATTGTGACAGATTTGCACATAACGAATACAAAAAAACAACTCTGAGAAGGGCAGTAAGCTTACCCCAGTAGTCGTGTTATAGATTTCGTTCAGAACATCTTCATGCATCTCATCAGCATCATTACTGTTGAAAGGGAAATCATCCTGGAGATTACCTGGCTCCTCCACATTCAGGACATCTACAACAACATTATCCTTGTGTTAGCAGCAACACAAAGAGGCTGTTTTCGAATGACCGAGATAAAATTTGCGTCGAGAACTACATCAAAGGACTGCTACTCACAAGAAAAAGAAGGGCAGCCATTTTTAGGCTCCATTGAAATATGCAACAATTCCAGACATCTAAAGAGTTTAATTAAATATAGTAAGAGCATGACAAAAGGCCAATGTTACCAACTTTGCAGGTCTCTCATTCAAAAAAGGGCTTTCAAAGTTACAATATCCCAGTTCAAATTCTATGCCAAGTACAAAATATACAAGTAATTAAAGAGTCCCCAAATGACTACAAATTTCACATTAGTGACCAATTCGAACTTTCGTCAAGCATGTCACCAAGAGAAATTAGTGGTCAAGCTATAGAAAACTTATCATTTAACCAACTAAAGTAATTGCAAAAGTACAGAGTACATATTTAATTGATGATGGATAAGAAAGCAAAATAACATTATGAACTGCTAGCCAGGAATGACCTCACCGAACCCCATACATAAATTTCGTCTTGTAAATGGTAATCTTTTTAACTAACAAAGATTTTCGTATATTTGTTTCAAATATTGAGGGCTACATAAAGCTCAACCTCTAAAACAACAACATGAAGAGGCCTTAAGCACATGCAATCAAGCATATTCATCTTAAGTTCTTAACAAATATGAAAAGAAGATAGGCTTACCTTCATTATCAACTGGAATCTCATTTTCATGTTCCGACTCTTTCAGCTTTGTGATATCTCCTCCATTAGCAACTCTTTCCTTTAATTCAGCAATGCACATCTAAGAGCATTAAAACAAGGTGAGTATCAAGAAAGAAAACTACTTATATTCATGACAGTAGCAATTAGCAAGTTATCAGTGTTAACATAGAATAAGCATGAGTGTTGGCTGACAAAATCTACTCGAGCACTGATGCTCACGTGAAGCCTATTAGCTATACGAGGTAACAAACTGAAACGGAATATACTGCAAGGTACAAGAATTTTGAAGGAATATGCTGCACCTTCACACGCTTTGATCCAGCTTCCTCCAACTTGTGTATAAATTGATCAAATGGAAAATATGGGATAAGTTGAGCGTGCCATTCTGCATACATACGAAGCAGATTCCCCAGATCATTGACCTGCAGAATAAAAACATTGGATAATGATTAATGAAAAATGAAAATAATAAGACGCATGTTCCAAGATGAAACTTGATAAGCAAGAGTTACATGTATGTTGTATAAGCATTCGCCATAAACAGAATTATGTGTGCTCATGAATTCACATTCAATTATATCTACTAGAATAAGAGTCTCCCAATGATGATACATCTGCTAAGAACTTTACTACAATAACTGCAAAGCGATTCATTAATGGTATGTATCCTCTTAAGAAGGATCACATTGTGAACACGTGAACCCACTGGTGCAAGACTGAAATAGACAGAATAACTTGCAAATAATCGAGCGAGCAACTACTGAAATATCTGCAAGACTGCAGATGACAATTTTTTTTACAGATCAAGGCTATTCATATGATATACTCCGTATTTATTAAATAATACTCGTACATACAAAAGGCAAACAAATGACTATAGATTTCACAGCCCTCACGTGTTACCTGTTTGCCTTTCCCTTATTCCCTATTGTATACATTAAAGTTTATGTAGCGTCTTTTTCTTTTTAAACAATTGTTCTCTATCATAAACAAAGACATCCAAATGTGATCCAACATTAAGGTTCTCAAAAGTCCCTATTTCACTTTCGGTTCCACCACAAAGTTGACATTGCAAACAGCCACATCCATTCACCGGTTTCCTCTTTACATGTAACGAGGCACATCTTCATGGAAAACCATCCACACGGAAAATGAAAAGTTGAAATTTGAAAATGTAGATCAGAATTCTAGGAATAAGTTTCAATTCAAATGAATTCTTTGATGACGAAAGAGTTAACATAAGACATTAATCAAACATTCCACCCATCAGTGTTCAATATAATGATAGATGAGCTGGGTTGAGACGTCTCAATCATTTGTTTACCTTTTTTATTCTTTGTGAGGGGGTATTTTAGTCAAATGTAAACAAATGAATGGGACGGAGGGAGTAACCGAAAGTGTTAGAAACTGGCAACATCTCAATCTCACACTCAACGGTACAACAATTTCAATTCTTTCCTATGCAATAACTAACTATTCAGCATACAAATAAACAATACTCCCTCCGTCCCGGTCATTTGTTGTCATTTGGTTTTAGCACAAAGACCAACGAAAGAGGAGAGGGCCAATTAGTAAATGACATGTGGACCAAATTGAGTGTGAATGACCAAATTGTTCATCAAATGCAATCCTAAAATAGAAAGGACACAAAAATGGAAAAGGACAACAAATGAGCGGGACAGAGGAGTACAAACAAAACACAACCAGATTTGGCAAATTCAGCTTAATCAAAATGCAAGGTACTAATTAATCTAATCACATTTATAAAGAAAACAAGGAATTACCTCATAACCGCGGCCGCGGCATTTGAAATTAGGAGGAAAGTAGCGGAGAATATAACCGAGGCCCTGATCGGAGAGGAGTAACTCAGGAGTAAGCTTTGGGCGAGTGCGAGGCGCCTTCTTGGGCTTAGGCGGAGCAGAGGTAGCACCAAGCTTAGGACGGAAAGTGCCGCCGTTATTAAAGGAAGAGTTAGAGTTAGGGTAGACCTTAGCCGGAGCTGAATTGGGGGTAGTGTTAGTGTTAGGGTTAGGGTTAGGGTTAGGGTTAGAGGAGGGACAGTCGCGGGACCAGTGGCCGGGTCGGCCGCATTTGTAGCAGCCTGTTGGTGCAGCGTCGGCCATTGACGGTGACGGATGATTACTGGAGAATTGTAGATTGGAAGGTTGATTATTGATGCGAGTAATTGATTTACATTTGGATTTTGCGGGTGTTTTGGGGGGAGTTTTAGGATGAGTCTAGGTTTCTATTTTTGGCGGGAAAATTATGGAGGGAAAACGTTTTTTTTTTTTTTTGAAAATAATGATGGACAAATATTCAAATAACTTGTGTTCAAAATTTCCTCGCATTTTAATTGACTAGTTTTCTTGCCCGTGCGTTGCACGGATATTAAAATAATGTGTGATAAATTTCACAATAAAATGGAATATAGACATATAGTACATCGTTCATGTCTAAGATTTTATGTATGCCGCATGACCAACAAATAATTCCCGTTAACATAATATTGACATAAGAATAAAA
>LHUT01004075.1:0-14703 GCA_001412135.1 Silene latifolia subsp. alba
GTTCTAAAAGTAACGATTTTTTTTTTCAAATGGATTTACTTTTCGAGACCTACGACTTGAAAAAAAAAATTGTCGTGTTTGGAATTCGTGACCAAGAGATATGGTCACTCAAAGTTTGTACGGTAAAAAAAACTTTGACGTACAAAAACTCCTAGCCACGGGATCCAAATACGACAATTTTTTTTTTCAAATCGTAGTTCTCGGAAAGATGATCGATTTGAAAAAAAAATTATCACTTTCTGAACTCATAAACACGAGTTATTGCCTCTTAAAGTTTTCCGGATAAAAAGTTTGGGTATATCGGGCAAAATCTCAAACCTCAAGGGCACCACGTGCATTTTCCCTACAAAATATGATCATTTTTTTGGTCAATGGTGACCACTTTGGAAAAAATGCTCATTTTTAGCCATAAAAAGTGGTCACTATTAATAAAAAAGTGATCATTTTTCTACTGATCACACGTAAGACCGTCTCAAATGAGAATTTGTGTATTTTAAATATGTTTGGGATTCATTTAATAAATAAAAATGCTAAAACTCATAAACTATGGGTGAAATTAAACTAATCAATCAATTGGTATCAACTTAATTAGCGGATTTGTCAAAATACTAGTAGAGGGGGACATGTGCGTTCTAATCTACACGTTTAAGTTTTAACGCGGTTGAGGAGGGGAAGCATCTTATTTATATTTATATTTTAATCTTAAGAATTATAAAACGTTGGGCAATCTATTCTAGGAAGGAGGGGATGAAGATGCAAATGATACGCCGCATAATTAAAGGTTTAAAGGGATGGTGGATAAGATTACGTTTAAAAAGGTACTTACATGTAAGCACCAAAAAAAAAAAAAAAAAGTACTTACATGTTAAAATTATCTAAGTTAGTCTTAGTTAAGACGCATGTATTAATCTTAAATTTAAAACGTGTTAAATATTATATATATGGGTTGTGTAAGACAAATATTTTTTTTTTTTTACACATTTTGTTTTGTCTTATTCATTCTATCTAGGTGTATTTGATATGTTTTAAATTTTAAGACAAGATATATCCATTTTAATTAAGAATGCCTTAAATTACATGGGTGATTTGCTTTTTGATGGATTTGGAAATGTAACATGAAATCATTTTTGATTCACAAATTCTCATTTGTGACGGATATATCCGTCGCAAGCTTGCGAGGGGTCAAGTATTATCTACGTGGGGTAGATAAGACAAAAGCAGAATGCCTAGGAGTAGCAATCTGTTTTGTCTTATCTACCCATATAAGTATTACTTGACCCATCACAAGCTTGTGACGGACGTCCGTCACAAAAGAGAGTTGCTGTTTTTGATTAACCTAAATCTATCCTACCCAATAAGGCAATAATGGCTTTCTACCTTTAATTCTATGATTTTGTCCCTAGAAAAAAAGTCAAAAGGGACACTTGGATAACTTTTGTGGCCCTTAATATTTGGTTTATCATATTTGATTTCATCACATGATAAATTGTCATTATAATTTTAGATTCAATTTAGTAATTTCACCAAAAAAGTACGATGCTCTTCTATTAATAGACCTTGCTTTGAGATGTATTAAAATTTGAAAGATTTTAAAGCTTTTCTTAATCATCTCCCTTGTCCTGGTTTATTGGAGTGCATAGTTAATTTCTAGAAACATTTATGGACTTAGAAAAACTATGGATTGTTGGGACTTACTTCAAATAATTTATCGAGTATAAATATTTATGAGAAACAGTTTTTTTTTATAAAATGTTAAAAGACCATTTCTCTTTCGTAGTACTCCGTATGTTTTATGTGCTTTTGTACATTTTATTGTTAAATGTTAATCAAAGTGTCTAGTATTTTATTTAGTACGAGTACATGTTTTCATACAAAAATTGTATACATGAGTATATGACCATCTTTTAGGATGTGTTTAGATTGAGAGATTAAGAGGGAAAAAAAGAGGGGAAATAGGGGATTTAAATTTCATTGTTTGGATAGCAAATGAGGATAGTGGGAAATGGAGGGTAAGAGATTTAGAGCGATTTAATTTCCATCTTCCAAGCCTAATCAAAATCTCTCCACAAAAGGTAAGATTTTGAGGAAAATTGTATCCAAATAACTACATTTCATTCCATATTCCCTTTCCTTCTCTCCTTCCCTTTCCACCCCCTTTCCTTCTACTTTTGCTATCCAAACACACCCTGCATTAAAATGAGTAAAACTTGACATCTTCCAATTATCACTTTTTTATTAAATATTCCGGGGGATAATTAAAATAGAAAAAAAAACTACGATAAATCCGTACCCACAACAATTTATACATCTTAAATGTAGAGGCTCTATGTGTATGATAAAAGACCTCAATTGATTTATTTTGATTCTAATAAGTTATCGACTAATCTATTTTTTTTAGCATAATCTTCAAGTTTTTTTTCTTTAAATATTTTTAAAACGTAATAGGATTAATCTAATTGTCGAAATATATTTGGACTTTTCACGACCATGTCAATAAAACTGTTTTAATCGTACTTAATTTTTCAATCTTCCCTTTCTTTCTCAACCATCATTTAAATAAACAAAAGGATTTCAATTTTCATGTTAATGTTTCTTTATTTAAAATTGTTCTTTACAACGATTAAAATCTTGCAATAATAATAAAAAAGTCGATTTCAACTGCTTCAAATTTTACTATATTTCCAAGCATCCAATGGATCAAATATCGTCTTTGTAACAACTATGAAGGTAATTAAGTAAAAAAAAAAAATATAACACAAATTCTTATTTAAGGCCTACATGTACGCTTTAAACTTAAAATAGATGAGATAACAATAGAATATCAAGAGATTAACAAAAAGACAATTAAGAGATATTTTAATTTTAAGACGAATATACGTCTTAGGATGAAATAACTCTTAAATGAACCTCTGCAGGCTAGGAACTTTTGTCTTACGGAAAATTTACGTGGTACCCTTTGACACTTTGCACGTAATACTCGTTTTTTTAAACCAGAGAACTCTAACTTTGCATAACTCGTATTTACAAGTTAAGGAAACGATATTAGCTTACCTTTCCGAGATATACAATTTGAGAAAAAAAAGTTTGTTGCAATTGGATACAAATATACAAATGATTATATTTGTATGGCAAAAGCAAAGAGTTCTTTATTGAACAAATTTTTGAGTGACCTTGACCGCGAGTTACACTAGAGATTAACATCAACATCGGCGTAATCGCGTAATTTAGTGGATCATAGTGATTATTGGGAATACTTGGCTGTTATAAGTCGTTAATGGTTGCTTCACTTGATACTTGATACAGTGTTTATCAATGGCGTCTTTTTTGTCTCCCTCTCCATATCCAACTTTATCTCTACACCACCAGGTATCTCTATCCTATCTTCATTAATTAATAATCTCTCTCTCTCTCTCTCTCTCTCTCTCTCTCTCTCTCTCTCTCTCTCGTTTGTATATTAATCTGCAATTATCTTATCAATTACGAATTTATGATTGATCAAGATTTATACTATTTGAAATGATACTATTTGCAATTATCTTATGAAGTACTCCCTTGTAATTGGATGCTTAGTTACAAGAGTCAGAATGATCCATTTTGTTAAAATAATATTGCGATTTCATTTCTGGGTATTTAGAGTATTTTTTTCAGTTTAATCCTTTGGTGTAACCTGGCATTTCTCAATAATTGAACTTAAATTGTAGCTAAAGATGATTGTTCTTCCATCGAAATAGCTTCTGAAATCAAATTTAGAGGTACCAATATGTGAATTTCGGCGGCTAATTGATAATATCAGCTTGATCCAATCTAACTCAACCATGATTTTATAATAATTGAACAAAAGTTTATATTCGAGGGCATGCAGAAGCGTCATGACTTATGTATTCAAATTATTTTATTTTTGATTGATTTTAACACTATTGTATTTCGGCAATTTTGACACTATTTTTAGACGCCTATGATCTACTCCTATGTTTTATGAAAATATTTATTGATTCAAATGAATGTACCTATAGATCATGTACTCCTAGGGCAGGGACGTCTGTTAGGGTGTTCAATGTGTTTTCACTTTTCAGAACATGTATCTAACGAAATTTTGTTAGGTTCGTACTTAAAACGAATGAATTCTATATCTACTTTATTACTATATAATTTGTGGATTTATTCTGACAATTAGAATAGCCGAATAGGGGCTTCTCAAATCAAGACGACCCTGTCCTAAGTTCTCAAACTACGCGGATTCTGGGTCCTTGCTAGATAACTACTCTTGTGACATGATAGTATACATTTATACAATGGACTACTGGCGGTTTCAGATTTGAAGACTATTCAAGTGTAATCTGATTACATACTGATGATTGTATGGTTTTATCAAACTTTCAGCTCACTAGTCGTTGTGAGAGGAACCAGATCAACATCTTACCTGTGTCAACATGTAGTTCAACTTTTGGTAAAAGGGGCAGAGGCTATGGGAGCTGGGCTGTGCCAAGAGCCACTTCGTCAGTGGGCGAAGATGTCATTCAGAAAGAAATCAGTGGAACCGACGACAAGAAAGGTACTGTATTTGTTTGTCATCCCGCTGACCTTTACTATTTTCAGCTACTAGTTGATGCGCTTTTTTGTTCATTGTTATCGCAGTTTTCTTTTTCCGTTTTTTTTTTACTTATTTTCTGAATGCTCTACTGATTTGTATTACCTCTATTCTACTTGATTTTGTTTACGCCTATCCAAAGTGTCTAGCTTACATGCATTGTTGTGTAATACTACATTTCCCTAGTTCCATAAAGGCTACCGCCTATGGTGAGGTAAGGACTAAGGAGTTTGGATGTACCTAGTGTTTGAAGACCCCATATTCAAACTCCTCGGAGCGACTATTACTGCACAAACAATTTTGAGCGGCATGATACATTGTTCCACGATTCTCTAACGAATAAAAATAGTGAATCTTTGATTCATTGGTAATGGAAAATGTTGAAGCATAAACTAAATGTTTCCCACAAAAGGGCTTCTCTCTTTCTCAGTTATTGGAGATCTGTTTATAGGAGAATTTGTTGCTGTACATGGGTCACAACTGAAATAAATATATACTCAAGTACAGACATATGCTTCCTATGTAGGCTTCCTGTAACTTGATCTACTAGATTATATAAATCGAGCAAAGTCTATGAAACCAAATCCGTGAGGGATCAATTCATGTAGCGCGCTATGTCTAATTAAGTGGCATGACTTTTCCGTACACACTAGTCTATAATTGATTTACGAAGTACGTTATGTATGTAATTGCTCATAAGGCAATAGGATAATCCAAATTTATGAGTCATACCGTCTCCTTCCCAGATGCGTCCAAGACTTGTAAATTCTGACTCTACAGTCAAACTCAAGAGACATGTTTGCTTCTTAGAAGTCTGAAAATTTAACTCGCTGCTCTGAATCTCTCATAGCCCCGCTAGCCAATACCTGAGAAATTGGTTTTGGGTGGTGCCAAGATCTGGTTATGTGGAGCTGTGTTACTTAGACTCATTTAGAAGTATTTGATACAGGTGTGTGTCAAAGTGTCGGACTCGGCTAGTTTTATGATGAATCCACATATTCTGGCTTAAAATGAAGTATCCAAGAGTCATACCAATGTCTGAGTGTCAAGTGTCAGACATTGGTATGGAAGGTAATAAGAACAGTTGGATTAACATAGATATGGAGAGTTAGACATCCTACTTTGGTTCAAGGAAGAATTGAACAACTACTCTTTTATTTATTTCTTCATTACTGATTGCAAAAAGTTGTTTTATTAAGCTGTGCTTAAGGTGGCTCTTTTTGTAGTCCTTTACACGCTAGCCTCTTTAAAATCCTAAATAGAGGGTATTGTTGCGCCAATTTTTATCTTGAAAGTACAAATTTGTCTCCTCATTGTGTCTCCTTCCTTTTGATTATTTGTGAGCCCTACAAATCTACAATCCTTCAGGGCTGTCGCTGAATCCCTGAAGTATAGGTTATGAGACTGAAACCCTTTAACTTTTAGATTTTAGATGACTTATGTTTATTTGGAATCTGAGAATCACGAAATAATACATTTCTGTGATCTGCTGTAAGCCTGTAATCTCTTGGGTGGGTACTTTCACTGGTGATAGTTCGGGTGTTTGTATTTTTAATACAAAAGTAATTGATGCAGCAGACATTGGCGTAGTTGGGATGCATCACGTTGGCATTCTTTGCGAGAACCTTGAAAGATCACTGGAATTTTACCAAACTTTGTTGGGTATGTACATTGCTTTGCTTGCTAGACTCATTTTTGATACCTAGATTTTCCCTTGAACTAATATTTAGGACTTTTGCTTCACAGGTCTGGAGATTAATGAGGCCAGACCACATGACAAGCTTCCCTATAGGGGTGCATGGCTATGGGTAGGCTCTGAGATGATTCATTTGATGGAGCTTCCAAATCCCGACCCTTTAACAGGACGACCTGAACATGGTGGTAGAGACCGTCATGCTTGTATTGCTATAAAGGACGTGTCAAAACTTAAAGAAGTTCTCGACGAGGCTGGTAATTACTTTCGTGCTTTTCAAATAGGAGCAAAACTACAAAAAAAAGATCTCCAAATTGTCATTTTCGAGGGAGCACATTTTCATGAGTTTTGTGCCTTTTGTTTTTATACACTGACAGGTATCCCTTACACTCTCAGTCGATCTGGACGACCAGCAATCTTCACTAGAGATCCGGATGCTAATGCGCTAGAATTTACACAAGTATAGGCTGTCATGATTTAGCGCCTGCGTATGTACTTATTTTGTTCTACCTATCTATACAAGTAACTCTTTGTACAATGTACATATAAGATTATAACGTTGGCCAAACTTGGTCTTTTGGACGTAAATTGTGGTTAGATAGAAATCGTGTTTCAGGTTGCTAATTCGTCTACTACATGCTTTGAATTTGCAGGTTAAGGCGCTAATCTGTTATTCTCCGCTTTGATTTTTCATGTATTTATGCTTTCCAATTTAATCCAAAGATTCGCTATTATTTGTCTTTAGAATAAGGTGAAATAAAGCAAATTGCTCATTTAAATGTTTTTCTTCTTAGATACTGAAGTAGCAGTCGATCGATGTAATTGTCAATGCGTTGCTTGTCACTGTTTATTCAAAGGCCATCTCGCCTTTTATTTTAAACATAGGGGTAGAGCTTTCTCCTCATCTTGCCGTATGCGAGAACCTTTAAGCCACATTGGTTATGCTTGAGTACCATTTTTACAGCAAGAATTAATGAAAATCATAGGCCATCATGTCTGAACTCTGAATTAGTATTTCCATTAGATTGGTGTAGGAACAAAAAATGTGGGTTAATCCGTTCAATAGATCAAGACAATAATGTTTATTGGTACAACAATCGCACCTTTACACTGCAGGGGAGAGAGATGGAAAGAGATTATGAGTATACACAAATTAAGACATCATATGGTAACAATCGCCTACTGAACTTCTCTGAAGCCTGGATTGCACTGGTAACTAATTCGTCAATTTTTGTATTTGGTTTCAATTCTTTCAACAGTTCACGGAATGGAGCACAGCACTTATGAAATGATGGCAGCAGATATGCTAATGAATGATTTCAGCAAAATTGGTGAAGCTCGCAAAGGTCCAAAATATTCAAGTTATCAGTTCGGGGAATCTTCAGAAGACTGAAGAGCTCTCCATTCTTTTATACCAGCAAGCAACGCCATGTTTGGGGTAAGATTAAAATGTTCCATTTTGTTCTTTGTCACTGGTGATACATCATTTTTTGCTAGCCATGCTTCTATTGCGCTACGCTCATATGTGAAACCGTCGGCCGCAATATGTGGATCATCCATAATTTCCTGCAGTCCAAAGAAAAAAATTGATAATGTACAAAGAAAACTGAGAGCATTTGAGAAACTGATAAAATTCATTATATATGAAACTCACATAAAGAATGGGACAAAAGTAGTAGCTCGGAGCAAAAACGCCGTGTTTTTCAACCTTCATATTAGCATTTGCAAAGTCTGCAAGTCTCTTAAGAGACGGTAGAACGACCTTTTCAAGGTCCGGTCTATCCCTACATCTTAGCTTGCAGCATTCTAGCGCGAGATTAGTCAACTCTTCACACTCGGCTAGTGGCCAGCACTTCACTGAGTCATCCAGCATATTCTCCAGTGTCTGGTTAGCAATGGCATTCTCCATGTTTAAAAGAAGTCCATTGGGATGGCAGCCGGTTAGTAATTGGAGAACTATGATGCCAAAAGAATAGAGATCGGATTTAGGCCTGACGGTGCCTGTTCTTTGATACTCTGGGTCCATATAGTATAGAGTTCCAGCAAGTGAGGACGAGCCAAACATTGTGACGGAATCAGGGGCGGTTTCTGGTAGTAGGGCAGCTAACCCGACATCGCTGATTTTGCTTACATAGTGTCTTCCTAGCAAGATATTTCCGGGTTTGAGATCCCTGTGAATGATTGGGTTTGGTTTATTGCTGTGCAAGAATGCAAGCCCACAGGCTATTTCGAATGCTATCCGGAACCTAGCAAACCAAGGAAGGGGTTCTCGCCCACTGTGGCGATAAATATGTTCTTCTAAGCTCCCATTTTCCATGTACTCATATACTAGGCAACCTAATTCAGGACATACTCCAAGGAGTAGGACGACGTTTGGATGGTGCAAGTGGGTTAAGATTTCAACCTGGGAGAAATGGATATAAAGATTGATCAGAATAGGTAACCATTAGTCGATTTAACAACAATAAACATTATGGCTAGGTACAAGGTAGGGTTGGATCATTTGGATAACACCACCTTACCTAAAGCTAGGAATCGAGCCACTTGGGTCAAGCCAAGTTAAATTATTACATGTAATGCCAAGTTGATCTTATTCGGATTAGTATAAAACCAATTCAATGTCCGGTCATCAATGTGGCCGAGTCAGTTTTAGCTCAAGGGTTACCGTGTGTTTCATTTCGAGTGGGTTTGAGACAAATCAAGTTATCGGCTATTAGTTTTGTTCTTGAGTCAAGTCGGTTCATGTTCACCAATAAGATTCTACAAAGCTTGCATTTGGGCCGTTTGAGTCAGGTTTCCTAGGTTATTCTGTTATTCTCTGCTCTAGCCTTTCTCCTTTGATACTCGCAAACTATTTCTCATGATTTATAATGAAATTGCATCAAGAATTAGAATGACTGACTCTATAAGAAGCTTATATAGTTCGTAATGGAGTCATTTTGTTTTATTCTACCCTACTCCAATAGGCAATAAAATGGAGTGAATATTTGGCATTATAGTACTTCAACGAGAAAAAGAACGATATACCTCTTTCAGAAACTCCTCCTTTTTGTCAGCTGCGTCACTCTGAAGCACCTTAATTGCAACTGGTGTGTGATCAAGAACACCCTCATAAACTTTTCCATAGCCACCTTCTCCCACAACCTTGGTCTCAGAAAAATGATCTGTTGCTATTTCGATCTCGGCTGAAGTGTACCTCCTAGCACTTCTTTCAGTTGAAATGAGTTTTTCCACCATTCTCTGCCTCTCCTCGAATTCTTTCAGGGCACTTAGTTCTGCTTTCTGCCTGTTAGTACATTCTTTTGCGAGCAATTCTTTCGCTTCCTGAACTTCTTGTACAGCTTGGTAATGCTTCATTTTCTCCTTGTTTGCGATTATCCTCAGTGCTCCTTCTCGTTGTGTTGCAGCATCTATTTTTTCTGCTTCCTCAACACATTCCGTGGAAAGTATCTTAACCTGCAATTATCGGGCTAAAGTCAGTCATGTAGCAAATCAAAACATAAACCCTGAATTAGTCATATAATATTGTAATTACAATGTCACAGGGATTAGGGTCTTACTTTCTTCTGCGTATCGATCAGATTGTCGCAGGCTGTGTTATACAAAGCAAGGGTAGTATCTAACTCCGCCCGCAATTGTTCTACCTCATTGTCCATCTCACACTGCAACATATTCAAAGTTTTAGAACATTATTCCTACTAATGACAATACAACCCTTGTGCTTCAATGGCTCCGTCTATGGCATAGCCAGAAATTACTATCTGGGGGCATGGGGCGATGGTGCCATAAGTCAAACCCTTGACCTAAGAGCAGTTAAAGAGGTTAAATGCTATGCATCGGCCACTGTAGAAGACCCTTCTTGTGCTTTTAACTAAAAACAAACAATATTTACCAAAAGGCGAGGGGGCCTCGCTCAAGCCCTAGTGTGAGACGTAAGCAGCCTCAATTTTTTGTTAACATTTCAAAAGAATTGTTTCTGGACGACCCTAATGGAAATTGGGTGCGAACTATTGAATTGACTTTATATTTCACAATATAAGCAGCTCTTACCATTCATTGAGTCATTTTATTTTATTCCAAATTTTATTTTATCCCAAAGTATTCAAACACATAGGATACTGATTTTTCAGCCATTAGAAATGAAAGAAGCTTTGTTTACGCAAGGAGTGAACATTATCGTGCTTTGTTAAAGGGATCATTTGAAAGACACCTGTTCAAAGGATTTTTGAGCCTCAGCAATGGACATCTTCTTAACCAAAGCATGCTCTCTAACATCAGAATCGTCATCTGTGCTAGAATCCCGGTGTGTATCTGATAAAGAGTTTGTTCGCCTCAATTCTGACCAGGACGAGACTTCAGTAGTTGAACACAAGTGATCAGTTGTGAATGACGATGCCTGACTCCGACCACGCAAAGGTGTTGGACTCAATGGCGATACTACATGTATATCACTGTAAGTTTCTTGGATTCTTTTGTTTTTGGCAGCTGAGACGCCTGCAGGTTTTAAACTAGCAAGCAGGATTATAATCTCATGATGCTTCAAATGAACGGAAAACATACCGAACTGTGACATAGTATGTACCGTTTAAGGGCGTAGAAGTAGCCAGCCTTTTCTTCAGCTTTCTTTTATATACAATATACACATCACTAGTGTTGGCTGCACACTTCTGCACCATGTCTGGTACTCTGTTTTTTATCTTCCTGACATTAAGAATTGTGTAAGTTAGGCCTTTCAGTTTTTGGCAACTTTTGTTGGGCAAGTAGAAGGTAGAGGCCGCCGAGAAGCGGCACCACACCAGGAGAACAACCAAGCATCGCACCAAGTGAATTAACTAGAAATCCGAGAACATAAAATGGACAACAAAACCAATAGTCAATAGAGCTCATCTATTTGAGGAAACAAATTCACCGGAGACATTTTTTTCACGTTACTCTTGTCCCGGATCCTAATTTGGTGAAATGTAGTCATGATTTGAGTTCTAGTGATGATGTTCCTCACACCTATGTTCTTTTGTAAACAAACTGTTTTATACTCGAAAACCATATGCTTGTTGTCCATGGTGACAATTGAGCCAAATATTAACTACGGAGTATATGGCTTTGTTATAATGATGAAATAATCGTAGCAATCAGTGTGGATTCTAGATATATATTTTTAATCGTTTATGTTTTCGATACAGGAGTAAGGTTGCCCTCATCCACTTCTACTACCCTGCAGCAGACGCATAACGTACAATATGTGTGTCTCAGTCTTATCCACCAGGCGATGATCTCATTTTTGAACAAACAAAGCAAGCACAACAGAGGACACTGAAACCATACCTCCAGAAGGGTTTCCTTGATGGAGAACCCATGACTAAACATCTAACACCAGACTGACTAACATAGTCTACAAGCGCAGCTGCAACATTGTCGTACTCCAGAAGCAAGGTCTCAAACTGCAACTGAAACAACGATATTCTTGATGAGACGTGTGCAGTAAACTCAGTTAAGTAACGCAAAACGGGTTTCTATCATCAATTCATCATATGCATATTCTTAATTAGAGTGTGGTAACAGTAAAAAAGGGTTATGTCTACCCCCTAATCAGAGAGCGTGGTACACGGGAGGAATATTGATTGAACCAGTTCTCTTACATCCTCCGGTATACCACACTCTCTAAAGTAGGTGAGATACATATGACCACTCGGTACCACCTGATAACATTCATACGACTGAATAGATAACTCTTTGTAAAGAGTGAAAGACAAATATGTGTATGTACCCCGCCTAGCTTAGGAAGAGCTGTATACTGAAGGAATATTTGTTTAGCTCGATCTCGTACAACCTCGATGTAGTTCGCTGCAACATGTGGTTCTAAGTCTTTGATTGGGATGCGTTCTCCTGCTGTTAACACATTGGTTTAAGGATTTAGAAGATCATACAAGTTTATCAACTGTTTTTCACATACAAACTACTTTTATATTCCGTATTTGATCACCTCTCCATAGTTATTATAAGGTGTCAAAGTCTAATGAAGAAACACAAAGGTTACAAGGGCCATAGGGGAGTTAGGGTGTACACGATTATCCCTCGTAACTACATTTGGAGTGAGTGATCATCCCCTATACTAAAAGAATAAGAGATCTCCAATATTTTCCCGTCTAAATGAAAACTATTCTACAATTGAGCTTCATTATGTCATACTCCGTATCTAAAATTGGGCCATAATGTTTAATTTCATATATGGAGTAATAAATATATAATTCTAGCCCATTNCCCATTTAAAAGGAGTAATATTTTTCAATTTGATTAAACATATTAATAAATTATTCTTATTTTGTTACATAAATGAAATTGTACTGATTATAAGCATGATGTGAAAGCAATATTTTTACTATTTTACTATTATTATTATTTTTAAAACTAAACTTGATGGATACAATAATTACTTAACGGTTAAATTACGCCTTTAGTGGATATAATGATATAATAACAATATTTTTTTTAATACAAAATTAATAAAACAGTTCGAGTAAAACTGTCATTCTTATACGGATTAAAAGTTTTGAACTTGCTCTTTTTTACCTTTTAATACAAAACATTAATAATTTAAATTTAATAATTAAATGTCAACTGGAGTTAAATACTATTAATATAATTATTATTTTCTCTAATTTGCCTATCTACCAAACTGCGCATTCGCGCGGGATCTATACTAGTTAAGTCATTAACCATTCTTAACATATCTGTCAAGAAACCATCTCAACCAAAAGAAGCCGATGATTAGAGTCTCAAGATTGGTTTTATACTCTAACACGCTCCCTCCCATAAACGCTCCCTTTAAACTTGAAATGTGGATGCAACTAGAGACCTCCCTGTACCTTCAGTGCTTCATCTATCTAAAAAAAGAGTTGGGAAACCGGAGAAATGAAATACTCCATTATTAAAAAAAAAAAAAAAACAAGAAATAAGTGGAATAATCTTACATGGTGTAGGAACATGGGTGATTGTGGGGATGACATGAACTAATACAAAACAGTTATTAGCTTGTCTCAAAAAATTCTCCACGGCCCATCTAACCGCCCGTTTGCTTCCGCTACCTCGGCCCTTCCCGCCACTGGCTACGGCCACGGCCACGGTGGTTGCCATCACCGTACCACCGGTAAGTTTTGTGGACACAATGTAGGAAGTCAAAGGGGGCCGTGTTATGGTGGTCGATCAAATGTGGACTTTTTATGAAACGAAGAAATACAAAGACGAGATGAGGCACTTTGATCACGTAGTGTCCCAAATATTGGAGGGTCATATTATTGGATTTTTTTTATTGCCTTTATTAAGGACAAGTTGTATTTTTCTTCATTTTTTGAGATTTAGTTGTGTCAAAGTGCGAGGTCAAGGTAGTTAGTAGTAAAATGATAAACTATTGAGTTAATTAGACACTAGTTTAGATCCCGCACAATGCATACACGATATATTAGTATGAATTTGACATCTCCTTAATTTTCATATTTCAACACATTATACTTTTGATAGGGTACGAGTTCACGGCTCAGTTCCCCGCAAGGCCCATCAAGGTTTTGCTCAATGATCCAGCGAACTCAAGGCCCAAAGTCCACTTACCTACGCTCAAATCAAATCCGATCATACCCCAAGAGGTCCAATGGGTCGACCCCCAAACATTACCGACCTTCTCGACAACGCCAAGTCGACCAGGGCTAAGCTACCAGAGAAAAAAAGTCGCTAGCTCGGCAAGACACCTCGACACCATGACGTCAGCCGAGGTGAAGCCTACGTGGAAACCGCCACGTAAGCTCCTCGAACTCTCACCATTTCCCCTATAAATATAGACTATTATTCACCACAAAAGGGGAGAACAACAAGAGAAAAACATATTGTCTCAGGTTCTAAAACATAATCTCTCTCTCTTAACCTTTCTCTCACTACTAAAACGTCGGCCAAGGGTTGCTCCTCAAAATGAGCCTCGCTGACGCCAGAGTATCTAAAAAGAACCTCACTTAGGCATCAGAGGGGTTTTCCCCGGAACCCCCTAGGTTAGGTTTGCTCTTACTTCCAAGTACAAGCGAGAAGGAGAGTGCCGCTCCACGGACCACAGATAAGGAGCCGAGCGCAGCTCGGAGCCGCTCTGAACCAACCCGTTATAATATGAGTCCCGATTGTATTTGATTTACCCTTAAGTGCATTTATGGCCCGGAACAACATTGATTTGGAAAAAAATTGATGTTCAAAAATAATTAAGATAATTGATTAATGTCATGAAATGTACATATGGATGAAAACATTTCTTTTTAATCTTAGAACTAATGATTTCATTTTATAATTTTTTTTCAAATTTTTTATTGATTTTTTTTTATCACGAAGCAAACAATAGCGGTTTATAATTGATGAAAATATGTTTTTTTTAGGGTAATTTGATAACTTA
>LHUT01004076.1:0-10603 GCA_001412135.1 Silene latifolia subsp. alba
TTCTGTAACTTCTTTTATTTTCCTGGGCTTCATCTTCATTGTTCTGTCTTCCCTGTTCTTTTTGTCTTTCTCTTTCCTAATTATCATCTCCATTTTATCTTTTTTTTTTTAACAATGAAGAACTCCCCAAGACCTTGGTTGCTTATTCAACGGCCTCAAACACGTCAACGTCGACAAAAGAGTAAAAGCAGCCAACAACGCCAGCAACTCGCGGCCTCCATTATATCCCCAATTTCATTGCCTCACTACTCCTCCTACCATCTCCAAATTACATTAATTAAACTTGAAAAATCACAAAAACCCAACAAGAAATGCCCCAATTTTGAAAGTTCTGAGGGTAATTAATATTCAAAAATGAAAAGAATCCATTTAAGAAAAAGGGCAAGAAAATAATAACGGGTTTGGTTGGCTCAAGATCAAGATATTGACTAACATAATAAGCTGCTCTCGCACATGTGGGTTCTCCGTTTTCTTTGGCCATCGGATTAGCAGGCCATAACTTCTTAATTTTCCTATAAGCCATAACCTCTTAATTTTCTTTATTGAATACAGTATCATCATGAGATTTGGTAGCCCAGCAACATTTCAAAGCTCATATTTTATTTTACTCTTTTTAAAATTGAAGGAGAAATTAAGTGCTTCTCTATTCAAAATCTGAGCATCAGAGGCATCTTTTATTGAGAGTACAACAGTGCAATTCCGACGGCTAAGTTAGAATTTCAATCTTCATCTTTTGATTGATAATAAAGCAAATAAATAAAAGTACATGGTGAGGAACTAGCCGCTGAAATGGGAAAAATTGATGATGAAGGATGGTGAAAATGGCGACATTGAATTAGATTAGGGCTTGAAATAGGAAAAATTGATGATGAAGATTGAATCAAAGTAAAAATGTCCTGGTAGGTGGAGCAGAAAATAAAGAGACATAACATATTTAAACAAAGGTTTACCTGTTATACAGGTAGCCGGTCAGTTGGGTGTAATGTGGGAAGACAATAAGATAGTTAGGATTATAGTGAGTTAAAACATAGTTTGGATTATTATAGGAAGGGTACCCATAGTATATATAGATTATTCCTATTAATTAATCCTATAAAAAAATCGACTTAAACAGCCACAATGTCAACCATAACTTTGATTTGTTACCCTTTGTACAACATTTAACAAGTTCTCATTAATATCTTCAAATTTACCAGATCTCATAGGACCAACACTAATCTTATATGGCTTCATATATATTCCAAATCTCGAAATCTCAATATTTTGCAAATCGTATGTCTGCAACTTTTCTCCATATATTAAACAAAAATATAAAAAATTCATTGCCAAAATTAACTTGACTAATAATAAACATGTAAAGCTGGAGAATTTAGTTGATTGGTTCATATTTTCCAAATCTCGAAATCTCGATATTTTGCATATACTATTCTGCAACTTATCTCATATATTAAACAAAGATATAAAAAATCATTGCCAAAATTAACTNTTATTGTGTGTTTTGTTTGTGCTAATTTTGCTTTACACACCCGCACCCCCATTGTATTATTTTATTTAGTTTATTCATACATTTTTCAAAAAACAAAAAACCACTCCCAAAAAAAAACGAACACAAAAAAAAATGGAAGACATAAAGCACACGGAAGAAAAAAAAAAAAAAAAAAAAAAAAAAAAAAAAAAAAATAGGGGGATTATCCCTTTGGGCGGTGAAGAAAAAAAGAAGACGGGTGCTGTAAACAAAATAAGGGATATAAACACCCCAAAAAACTGGGGGGGGGGGGGGGGGGTGAATTGAGTATTAAAACATTAGCCCACTTTTTCGAATGTCCGTGAGCATGAATTATTAATTAATTACTTAAAGTTTATTGATTAAACTTTAACTAATTAACTAAACAAAGTATGTGGATAGAATTTGTCTAAGCATCTAGTATCTTGCTTTAATGACCCTTTTGTGTATGTTGTATAAGAACTTTGGTTTTGTTTAATATACTCCTCTCACAAAAAAAAAAAAAAATAATTAATTTGTTACCCTTTATACAACATTAACTTAAGTAAAAAAATCCCCATTAATATATTCAAATTTACCATATCTCATATGACCAACACTAATCTTTTATGCCTTCATATATATTCCAAATCTCGAAATTCCAATATTTTGCAAATCGTATGTCGGCCACTTTTCTCCATATATTAAACAAAAATATATAAAAAAAAAAATTGCCAAAATTAACTTGACTAATAAACATGTAAAGCTGGAAAATTTAGTTGATTGATTCATATATTCCAAATCTCGAAATCTCGATATTTTGCATATACTATTCTGCAACTTATCTCATATATTAAACAAAGATATAAAAAATCATTGTCAAAATTAACTTGAGTAATAAACATGCAAATAGTATTCTGCAACTTATTATACACCATAGTGTGACTATTTCTTTTAGTTTTTTTTTATTTTGGTACAATGAGTACTACTTTTAGCAATATGGATAATTTTTAGTTACATGTAATGAGATAATTATTTTTAATAATAAAAATAATAGAGGCTAAGACAAAGATAATTTAAGTATCACCTAATGGTAATAAACATCCTTTTTTTTACCTCTTAATACTATTATTATTCATATTTTAATTTTAGTAGATTATAACATTAAATTAAAACTATAATTAATTTATGTAAATAATTTAATTTAGAACGACTTTATATAATATAATTTATAAAATGTCATGCTGTAGGACGAGCTAACCTAGTAATTCTATAAATAGTAGACTAAAGATAAAAAAGTCCATATATATACTTCAATACTTGTGTAAACTTTGTTCATTGTACTAATTAATTTCTGAAACCCTTTTAAAGTTATCATAAACTTTCTTCATTCACCCGAACTTGGGCGACCTGCACCTATTGAACTCCGGCGACAAAGTGACCCGAGCTCTAGAGGTAACCCTAATTTCATTTTCTGGTAATTAGTTTTGGGGATATCTACAAATTGACCCACTTTTCAATATCATTTGTTGGTTTTATTTATGTGAAGATGAATCAGGGAGTTTTACTCTATTTTCTGATAACTGTTTTGATTGTCTTATTTTCAAACAGTAGCGCTGGTAATCGATTCAAGCACCATCTACTTCATCTTTTACTCTATTTTCGCAGATTCCTTTCACTGTTCTTTCTATATAATTGGATTTGTGGGTATTTGTTCGAACGACATTATCGTCAAATTGGTGCTTTTTTGTTGTTGTTGAAACTAATGAACTTTAGACATGTTTTCTAAGAGACGCGTTATTTGTTCAGCCTAACGATCTGAATTAGTGAAATATGTATGAGACTCAATTTGAACCTCATATTGGACTAGTTTATTTTCACAAGTATGCCAATGCCATGTAAACTTGTATGACCTAGAGCCATGAGTAAAGCTACCAATTGAGCTAGCTAGGAGAGATGGCATTGCCATTGCCATTGCTTTAGTCGTTAGAATAATCACTAAAGAGGACGTATTTATTCTGGATGTAAAGCGTGGGCCAGAAATATTTGCTGAGAATTAAAGCTGATGAAGCATTGTATTTATAGCAGGAAGGGTTCGATGTTTAGATGGATGTTATGGCTACACATTCTTCACTAATGTTGTATGGTGTCATAGACGTTTTCGTTATGGACTTATGCCCCATTCGCCATTGGAAAGTTGTCTTTCAATATTTGGATTAGTGAATGCAGCAGTGAAGTAGAGTTAATTTTCGTATATTCGACTCCATTTTTCGTATTAGGTGGACAATGTAAAGTATTTCGGAAATTAATAGAACGCTTTCCCATAATGGTGTAATTCAATTTTATTATACATAAATAAAATGTCATATTAATATAATATACAGATTACTTGTATACTCCCATTTCTTTAGTGGTCGCAATTAAACATTTTCGAGCTTTATTGTAAACATTTTTCAAATTCTTGTAGATATACGTTGTCACATTGTTAAATTTGTCCAATGAGTCTTATTACGCAAATATTTTATATTTTATAATCTATTTAATAATATTTTCAATAACGAAAACATATTTATCTCAATTGATGATAAATTTGATGTTCGCTAGTAGGCTAGTTTCCGTAGAATGAGTAATTAAAGGTTGCTATTATGTTTGTGACTTGGTCTCCCTTTTCCCTTGCTATTTCCCTTTCCTTCTCCCTCGCGAACTCCAGCATCCACCACGACCCGTAGACTAAAGCCGACAACCATCATCACCTCCTATCGGCTTCACCCTTTTCCAGTGTGTTCCATCTAATAAAAGGTACTCATAGTTTCTTACTTATTTCATTTTAATCAATTAGGGTTTATAGGGTAATTCGATTTATGCCGAATTAGATGCATTTGGATGCTCTATGATTTTGTTGTTGTTAGTTAATGATAAATATAGCCTAATTTTGGTTGTATTTGAAGTATTAGACTTAAATTGATTTGGTCTGCTAATTAGGGTTGATCAATTTAGGGGTTTTAGATACACATTCAGTTTAGAGGTTTTAGATTCAATTCAGTTTAGGAGTTTTAGTTTCAAATTCAATTACGCTGACTACCACCATCACCTCCTGTGTTTGTTTTGTTCATGTATTTTGTCGAATAAGACCCATCTAGTAAAACTGTTGATTTTGGGGTCCTCTGATCCTTGTCCAATCTTCAATTTTTGTACGTTTAGTCAATCTTTATTCGGAGGATAAATAACTTGGCAGTTTGATACTATACTTGTTCCGGTACATCAATTATTTATTTATGGGCGATAATCTCTGATTTTTGTAATAATATGCTGAATATTGGCAATGGGTTGGTCATTCACTTAGTTGAGCATCTTATCGTAGTTTTTGGTGCCTTGGATTGAAAGCTGCTGATATGTTCGTTTTTTTTTTGTTGTGCAGAATTTTGTGAAACTTGTAGGAGATTTTGTAGTGAATGGGATGTGTAATATATTATTGCCATTGAAGTGTGATTGTTGAGGTTTTTGCTGAAATCAACTAAGCCACTTCATTTTGTTTGATATCTAGATTCGTCAAAATTAGGCTCCTTTTGACCTGTCTTGATTGTTGATTGTATTGCTGTGCACGAAAATGTTACTTTGTGACTGTAGCGTACTAAGTAACTTCATTTGATTATAATTTATTACCTTGTGACTGTAGCATATCTGTCTTAAACTTAGACTACTCACATTGATAACATTTGACACTAAAAACAAACAAAAATCACCACAAAATAATATTAAACAAAGCCTTCAACCAAAAAAAATCACGACCTTGAATTGTCTGGCAACATTGAATCATGACATTTTCTCTCTCACTCCTCTTGCCACATGTCACTACCTTATTGGTAAAAAGAGATTGTCACCAATGGAGTGGAAACATTACAGTGGGTGTTGTTGATATAAATAAGGGATTAAAAGGTGAAAATATTGTTTTTTTAATGATGACACTAGTGCCATCCAAATTATTGATGGACATGGTCTTAAAAGTGTCTTAAAACAAGTCAAATAGGATTGATGAGCCGAAGCAGAATGAGTAGGGATTAGCAAAAAAGCGTGACCCATCTATCCAAGTGGTGTGCTATTTGACCTGTTTTAATCTTAAAACATGTATTAAAATTAGTGTGTTTTTTTTAAGTTAGATAGAAAATAAGTTTTTGTATCTGTTCCTATACATGCTCGGGTTTTCTTTCGATACCCCTTTCCTATACGTGTGTTGAGTTATAACTACAAAATAAGTATTTGATTTTCGGTGATACTGTTTTTGCTAGCTTATGATTCATGTAATGAATGCTAACGCTGAAAGTGAGCTCTTTGTCTTTTCAGGATAATTTTACGGGCTAGTGTATTATTTATCAATGGACATAGGCGGTGGTAATTCGTTACCATCTGGACCGGATGGGGTGAAGCGTAAAGTATCATATTTTTATGATCCAGAAGTCGGAAACTATTACTATGGACAAGGTCACCCTATGAAGCCACATAGAATTCGTATGACACATGCCCTTTTGGCTCACTACGGGCTGCTTCAACATATGCAAGTGTTTAAGCCTGTCCCTGCTAGAGATAGAGATCTTTGTAGATTCCATGCCGATGATTATGTGGCCTTCCTTAGGAGCATTACCCCAGAAACCCAACAAGATCAGTTGAGGCAATTAAAGAGATTTAATGTTGGAGAAGATTGCCCTGTGTTTGATGGGCTTTACTCTTTTTGTCAAACTTATGCTGGAGGTTCAGTTGGTGGTGCTGTGAAACTGAATCATGGGTATTGTGACATTGCTATCAATTGGGCTGGTGGCTTGCACCACGCAAAAAAGTGTGAGGCATCTGGTTTCTGCTACGTGAACGACATTGTATTGGCAATTTTGGAACTTCTTAAGTCGCACCAGGTGAGAGCTCTTGACGCTAATTAGCCTATTCCACATGCATTTCATGGCATCTGTTCCTTTCATTGGCTTTTATAAATACTACAACAACAATGACATCACCCCAATCCCTCAAAGCTCCCTTTAATTGCTTATATGCTTATAAAAACATAAGCTTGGATGTACGTTTCTACTTGAGTTTCTTGAAATATTATGCATTTTTCTCCTAGAAGAAGCAAGGTTAATGCTAACGTCGGTTTATGTCACGCTTAGGAATTAGATAAGCCATCTACTAGATGAATTCGTGCAATATCAGGTGACAAATTGTTATTCCCCCATACTTAAAACTATGTGCTAGAAATAAAAAATATGTGAGGGAAACATGTAGATGTGTAGGTTATTTCTTACATGAAGTGGAAATGAAGTGAACTGACTTGTTTGAATGTCGCACAAAACAGGTGTAGTGAACTTAACTGAATTAGAGATTTCCATTTTTTTCTTGGAGAATTTCTCCTTGCTCTTAAGCATGGTATCTGTGTTGTTTCAAGTTGCAAATGATTTTCATGTTAGGGAAGTTATATAAAGAATCATGGCAGGCTGGCGACAAGCTAATATGAATGAAACTCGATGCAGCAAGTCACAGATTTCACTTATAATTTCCAAGGGTCTCAATAAGATATATTCAAGTGCCTAGTTTATGACTGTCATGCGTTGCAGCTTTATCTTATGGCACTTCGGGATATTCTTGTAATTAAAATTTTCCTTAATACTCTTTCCCATTCTATATGTTCTTCCCACTTCCTATTTTTGGCAAATTCTATTTGTTCTTTCCACTTCTTTTCATTCCTCATATGGTAACTTTTATATTATTAAATTACAAAATCGTCCTTGTTGTCATTGCACAATTATAAACATTACCCATGATAAACCAAATTGAAATTCTTACCACTGAAATAATTAATGATTAATTATTCCACTTTTCACTAATCCATCCCTCACCAGCCACTCATAACCCTAACCTTCACCAACTTACCCACCTTACCACCGATCAGTAAAGTAGCGGACCTCTACCGAACTTACCTCCGACCACCTCACTGTCCGGCCCCCTCTCTCCTTTTCTTGTTTGTCGTTGTCTACCAGCCGATTTTGTTCCCTCCACCATCGTCTTCATTGGGCCAGCAACATCACCCCATTTGTCTTTCATACCTCTGACATACGCTTCCCACCACCGAAACCACCACCCCGTTCCACCCCTCATACACCGGCTCATTTAGATCTAACCTCCATTATTCACACGACCAAGTCAGGAGATCGACGAGTGTTCGTCGGATGAAGAGCAGGTGCGTAGGGAAAGAGATGATGTGCAAGGGTTCATTCATCGGAGGGTGTCAGCTGGCGCTGGATTGTGATGCCTGGCGAGTCAAAGGAGCAGTTGGGAGGAGGGAGGTTGTTGCTGTAGGAAGGGAGGCTTTGTGATTAGCGAGATAGAAGGGTTAATTAGAACTTTTTTGGTGGTCCACTTACTAGTCTAGCTAGTTTAATATTGTACTTCTCAAGAAGTCAAGAACTGTGTCCTAAAGAATTGGGAAGAACAAATAGAATGGGAGGGAGTAACAGTATTCATTGCTTGGCTACTTCTGCTATAGTACGTTGATCTGTTGTTTTTGTTATAAGTGTCTGACTGTCTGTGTATATAAACTAGTATTAGTCGCATGTGATATACTAGTATATTAAGATTTTCTTATAAAAAACATTTTTTTTTGTTTTCTCCACAAACTATGCTATAACACTCACTCAGTTACCTTTATTGCTACAGATTTTTAGCATTGTATATTTGTAAATATTATTTAATGAAATCATATAATAACATTGTGATTTTATATCTGTCGAGGTTTTGAGTCTTGTGTTTGCATTTACAACCGACAACTTTCAAAATTTCATTATTTGACATTGCAGCGAGTCTTATATGTGGATATTGATATCCATCATGGTGATGGTGTGGAAGAGGCCTTTTATACTACAGATAGGGTCATGACAGTGTCTTTCCACAAGTTTGGGGATTACTTTCCTGGTACAGGAGACATCAGAGATATTGGTTATGGAAAGGGGAAATACTATTCTCTCAATGTGCCACTAGATGATGGGATTGATGATGAAAGCTATCAGTCTCTATTCAAGCCTATCATGGGAAAAGTGATGGAGGTTTTTAAGCCTGGTGCTGTGGTTCTGCAGTGTGGTGCTGATTCTTTGTCAGGTGATAGATTGGGGTGTTTCAACCTCTCCATCAGAGGTCATGCAGAGTGTGTCAAGTATATGAGGTCCTTCAATGTCCCACTATTGTTGGTCGGTGGTGGTGGATACACCATAAGAAATGTGGCACGCTGCTGGTGTTATGAGGTACGCTCTCTTCTATTTTGTTTGTTTTGTAAGGGCCAAGGACGACATGAGTTAACAACAATCAAAAGCTTCTTAGGGGGTGTTTGGTTTGGGGGCTTCACGAAAGGGAATGTAATTTTTCCATTCCCTTAGTTGATGTTTGGTTGTTACATTTTCCCATTCCCTTTATCCATTTTTTGGAATGAATTTACCCACAATTCCATTCCCCAGCCCTCCCCAAGGGTTTTCCCAACCCTCTCTCTTTCCCTTCACTCACCACCACAATTCACCACCCAATCACCACCACCACCACCACCAACCATCACTCCATCACCAACACCATCCCAATGACAACAATGACGGCGCCGTCACCCTCACTCCAGCTTCCCACTCGGCGCTGGTGACTCCATGCCCTACCGCACCACCCCCATCAACTCCCTTATCTACTACCCATTAGAAATCTCCTACCCACCTCCAGAACCACCATCCCAAACTCTTAAAACTCTCTCCCCATCACCCGATATACCCTGCTACAAGCCCCCACCCCCGAAAAACCAGATCAATTATGGAAATGGAAACTTAGAGAAATTACCGAGATACCCAAAAGTGGAAACATAAAGAATTCACATCGGTTCGCCGAATTAGAGAGAGTAATAATTATTTAATTTTAGGCATATAGTTGAAGATAATAATCAAGTGCTTTTGTGCTGAAGTTAAAAAGTTTAAAGCTTGCTTATCTAGGCATGACCAACACGAATGGGTTTACATTTAAATCATATTAATACATCAAATTGTCATGCTGTGTTTGAGAGTCTAACATGGCGACATTAATACAATTAAATATCATGCAACGCCTGTAATGCTTTTGCGATGGTTAGGAGGTCGGGTATACGCATACTAAATACACAGCAACAGCTTCCAAATGCTCATAAAGAAAATTTTATCATCAGTTGCATCAACCGATTGCTTTTTACCAGCACACTCAGCGTGAGCCATCTCGTATTTTTAATTTTATTGTAAATACAAAGGACACAAAGTCCTTAGGTCCACTTAAATTGGGAAAATAACCAGTGACACCAATTATATTGTTGCACCCTGTAACATGGTTTTTACGGATGCATGTAATTAAAGACTGGGGTTACTTATGGAGGTATGTCCTTTTAGTCTAATAATTTACTGGCGTGATTGCAGACTGGGGTTGCTTTAGGTATGGAGCTTGATGATAGTATGCCACAACATGAGTATTTTGAGTATTTTGGTCCTGACTATACTCTCCACGTTGCTCCAAGTAACATGGAAAACAAGAACTCACGACCAATGTTGGAAGAAATTAGATCAAAGCTTCTAGATTACCTCTCAAAACTACAACATGCTCCAAGCGTCGCGTTTATGGACCGTCCACCTGAAACTGAGCTTCCGGAGGTTTGTTTCTTTAACCTGTTCTATGGTGCATTGTTACTCTCTTTTAATATTGTACATGCATCTCTTGAATAACATCTTTTGTGGAGGGATAGTCTGATGACGGTGATGATAAATAGAACTCTTCTGTCTAAAAGAACAGCAACTTGAATCTATCAAGCTGTCATCCATCTATACTCGCTGCAAGTTCGGTTATGTTATTGTATAAGGTCTCATTGCACACACACAACACTGCAATGAATATATCCATAGACTTTAGAGATGTCTAGACACTAGATACATTGATACTGCTGGTTCTGGTTCCTCGGTGTTAAAAGCAGCATTTATGAAGTTTTGATTTTAAGAGCCTGATTATATGGCAATTTCATGTTTCTGTTGCTTATGTGCAGGAAGATGAAGATCAGCAAGATCCAGATCAAAGATGGGATCCGGACTCTGAAATGGA